>JAJIYU010000999.1:0-40586 GCA_030144865.1 Tinospora cordifolia
TAGATCTTCACTACTGCTATGCAGAAACTGGGGTTTTCCCCTTCCTACTGCTATATTTGTTGTATAAAACAGCTGAAGAACAAGAGAAGAGAAGAGAGTAAGCAAGGAAATTCTTTCTTTCTTGCTGGGATGAATTTTCAGAATGAGGGGGGTTCATATAAAATTTTCTGGCAGAAAAAGACGAAACTGTATAGTTGAAAATAGTTGTTACTGTGGCTACAGTAACCCGCCGAAAGTTATTTTGTCTGCCGACAAAATAGTGATCGTATTTGTGCACAGTAACCGTATATTTGAATAATAACAGTAAATTTTTATTTTTATTTTTCAAATTCCGGGTATTACAATACTGAAATTATAGGTATTACATATATTGTTTATCAGGTGATGTATTTTTTTTGGAAAAAGTCAAAGTTTTAGAGGAGACTCTGTCAAAATTTCTGTAGGGATATTGAGTAAGATTAACTGTTGAGGCTGACATAGTACTATATACGTAGATGTAGCGTATATGGTATTATGTGTCGGTCGTGACGTCACTTCTATGAAGTGGGTTGCGACAATTAATGTTATATTAATAGTATATCAATGTTACGCTATTGTTTATAAACTAAATATTACACCAATGTTATATTAGTTGTATACTAATGTTATACTAATACTTGTTAATTAATAGTTTCTTGTATTTTTTATATTAAGTTTTTGATATATGTATAAAAATAAGAATAGTAATATTTATATAATTATTTTTATTTTATTATATAAAAATGTGCTTTTCCCTTTGTATATATCTCCCAAAATTAGCCTCTTATTTGGATTTATAATTGGATTGGTTTGAGTTAGTAACATCTTGCTCGCTAGTGTTGTTAGACTTTGGGCCTTGTTCCAGTTATCCAAACGGTGGGCTGGAATGTTGGGGGATATAATTTAGGGGAAATTATACAAAATGTCCTTTTTTTAAAAGTATTATCAAAATTATTTTTATTTTTTTTTTAACTTTTAGTTATGTCTTTTTTTTTTTAATATTATCACTTTTACCGGGCTCCAAATCTTCGAATCTCGCCAAGCAAACTAAATCTCGCTATCACCATCGTTGCTACTGATTTCTCCGTGTTGCTCACTATAGATCTCACAGCAACTGCTGATGAAGAAGAGTCTAGTTCATCCCTGTTTGGCGACGGTGAGCAACCCAGATCTTGATCTCTGTTTATGAATGAACAAGGACCGTGGCGACGGATCTGGTGACAATGAGCAGAGATTTCTTTGTTACAGAATCATTGTTGTTGATCAAAGAATACAATTCCGAAGAGATACCCAACTACGATCCCCTTTTCCGATTTTGTAAATATTTTGGATCGCTGGTTCGTGCAGGGGCAAAAACCAATACAAACAAGATGAAGAACAATGACAAACAATGCCTATGAACAGTGATGAACATGGATAATGAATAGTAGCTATGAACAGTAATGATGAACAGTGCTGATGAACGATACCAATGAATGGAAGTTGTATATTTTTGCACATTTTTGTATATTTATATGCATATATTTGTATATATTTGTATATATTGTATGCATATTACAAAAAAATAAACAGAATATACCAAAATATATCAGAATATGCTTTTGAATTTAGTATACATATTACTAATATGTTTTTTATACTTCAATATATTTTAGTATATTTGTGTATATTTTTGTATATTACATGCATATTACGAAAAAAAAATAAACAGAATATACTAAAATATACCAGAATTTTTTATTGCATATATTATGTGTTAAAGTATGTGTGCATCACATTGTGCAATTCATTTCTGCGGGAAATAAGTTTTTTGTATATTTTTTGTATATTTGTTGTATACAGGTTATATATTTATCGTATATTTCTTGTATATTATGTGTATACATTATATTTCTTAAACATTAAGTAATTCACTCCTACAGGATATTAGTTTTTCTATATATTTTCTATATATTTGTTATATACAGATGTATATTTTTGGTATATTTCTTGTATATTATGTATATACATTATGTTTTTCTGATCATTGCGCAATTCACATCTGTATGAAATTAGCTTTTCTATACATTTTCTATATATTTGTTGTATATAGATATATATTTGTAATATATTTTTTGTATATTTGTTGGATACAGGTTATATATTTATCGTATATTTCTTGTATATTATGTGTATACATTATGTTTCTTGAACATTAAGTAATTTACTCTTGCAAGAGATTAGTTTTTCTGTATATTTTTTATATATTTGTTGTATACATATGTATATTTCCGGTACATTTCTTGTATATTATGTGTATACAGTTTTTCTCTGATTATTGTGCAATTCACATTGGCATGAAATTAGTTTTTTGTATATTTTTTATATATTTGTTGTATATAAATGTATATTTATGGTATATTTTTTTTGTATATTATGTGTATACAGTTTGTTTTCAGATTATTGTGCAATTCAACTGTACAAAAAAATTAGATTTTCTGTATATTTTTCATATATTTGTTGTATACAGATATATTTTTGTGATATATTTCTTGTATATTATATGTATACGGTTTATTTTTCTGATCATTATGTATATTTTTTTGATAGGTAATAATGGATAAGATACCAATTTTAGTTCATCACAGTGGGGTATCGGTTTAAACAAATATGAAAACTTTAAGGTGGATGGTGTGTTAATATCACTCAACACAGCTTTCATGATGTTAAAAGGAATTTTGGTTGATAAACTGAAAGTGGATTTACAAAAATTACAAATAGAATATACCAAAATATACCAAATATACCATAATGTATTACTGAATTTAATATACATATTACTAATATGCTATGTATATTTTAATATATTTTAGTATATTTGTATATATTTTTGTATATTATATGCACATTATAAAAAATATAAACAGAATATAGCAAAATATATTAAAGTATACCAGAATATGCTTTTGAATTTAGTATACATATTATTAATATGCTTTGTATAATGCAAGATATTTTAGTATATTTGTGTACATTTGTATATATTTATATATATTTTTGTATATTGTATATTTCAAAATATACTAGAATATGTTCTTCAAAAGGTGGCATTAAGACCAAAGAAACAACTGCCTAGGAGAATGGAGAGAAATCCAAGGAAATCCAAGAATATATATATATATATATATATATATATATATATAAGGTGCACCGCTCAAAACTCACATTCAATCCGTAAAGTGTGG
This sequence comes from Tinospora cordifolia, assembly GCA_030144865.1. Taxonomy (NCBI): domain Eukaryota; kingdom Viridiplantae; phylum Streptophyta; class Magnoliopsida; order Ranunculales; family Menispermaceae; genus Tinospora; species Tinospora cordifolia. The sequence continues at coordinate 3,243 of JAJIYU010000999.1, forward strand.
GGCGGCGCACGTAGTGCAATAAAAAAATTAAAATTCGATCTCTAAATTTACGGGACTTTTTCGCTTTCCAATTTTAGACATTTTTGTAATTAAAAATTAGATATTTGTATAATACTGAAATATATGATATTTTTATAATATATTTTTAAATATTGTATAGATACGAATTTTTTCCTATAATTTACATGAGCCTAGGTATTGGGCCCATACGCTGGTTTAGTTGTTAAACCACTCTTTAAATTGTTAACTTTAGGATTACACACGTTTTTTTTTTTCTTAAGCAAACCATTAAAAGTTTAAAAATCATAGAATGCACTAAAAAATTCACCAATTTGTATAAAAATATTATTTTTCATAGATGGGTACCAAATAAGTTTACCTTCACTAGGGTCCTGTTTGGGGCAGATCATTTAGATAAGATATAATACTTTCATTTTTTAACAATGGGATATGATAAAAAAAAAAAATAGGATGAAACCACGTACTAATCCCACATTTAGAGAATAAATCAATCCCTTTTTTTGTAAGATTGATTTGTACAACTTATTTTTCTTTAATCTTTTCAATCTTTATTCTATCATATCCAATCTAATACAATCTTATCAAAATAATTATATCATATCTAACATATCAAATGGACCTTAGCAGTCCTGAGGACATGACCACAAATATTTAAGGAAATCGTTATGAATGAAAAGGCTCCATGATCTTTCTTTCATTGTTGGTTAACAAGAAATGTACTTAGATGTCCTAGCATTGATGTTGTAAAATGAAAATTCTTAATTTGAAAGTACAAGCTCTGCAATTGGCAACTAGTCCCTTCACAATTGCAACAATCCTAAAAATCTACAAAGCAGTGCGATCCATGGACTACCGTTGCATCCCTCTAGGCTAACAGGCCTAACCATTGATCCATTCAATTCCGCGCTACTTGCCTCCTGTCGTGCTTTGGCCCATTGAGTTCTCGCACTTGAACATAAAATGTCCATTATCAAACTATACATCGTCCATATGAATATCGGGCTCATTTTTGGCCCGTTAATTTTCTTACATTTCAGAATTGAGTAAGAATTGAACCTAAAACCTTATCTTGGAAGGTCATTTTCTACTACATGTATCAATTGAAATTAAAAATATTAAAATGAAATTCAACATGTGAATCTAAAATGTACATTACCAACATATTTTATTACACTGTATGGAATCGTTTAATAACAAATAATTGAAAACAATTTAATAATATATTAAGATTTAAACTTTTGGACCAATATAATGGCCAAATGCAGTAGTTTCTAAGTTTCCTTAATATGTATATTGAGGCAAGAGAAGTCTCACATTAAATAATGGGTGGAAGATTCTAAAAAAATTAAGGTGCACATGAGGTTGGGTTTCATGGGTTTTAGCTCCTAAATCTAGCCCAACTAAAATAGTTTTAGTTGGTAATTTTAGAAGTATGAAATTATTTTAACCACCTTTTCCTATTTTCTTTACCCTTCCTTAACACTCTCTTTTCATCCACCCAAATTTTAATTCTCTCTTATTTTCATCCTTCTTAAACCTTAATGCTTAGCTCACCGACGCTGAGCTAAGCAAGAAAATATGTATTGTTAGCTCGAATAGATGATGATGGATGATACTTGTATTAAGGGCCAAGCTGAAACAGTTTCATGCATGCCAAGCTGAGCAGAAAAAAGGTTCATGAGCTCGACCCCAACTGCTCAGCTAGGCCAACCTAACAAAGGCATTCAATTCGGGGGGAGCACACGGTGTGATGAAATTCAAAAAACTACGTCTCTTCAATTTGATCTTGAAGCTACGAGCGGCACTTTGGATGTAACTTGTAAGGCCAAATGTAGCTGAAGAAATGATTGTGTCTGGTGATTTTCTCCTTGATTCACACCTATGTATATATATATAAGATATGGATACTATCGTTATATAAGTAGATTCTTGGAATAATGATAAAAGAAAATATTTTCCTATCAAAAGGTATCCTAAAAATAGAAACTCTCAATATCCTACATACCACCAACAACCATAAGAACCCTCCCTAACTATTGAGAAGGGCATCTTACTCTAATTTCTGCAAATTCATTGTGTGTCATTAAAGATATTTTAATAAAAAGGATTTTTCTTAACTTTTTTTTTTAAATCTAAATTTCTCGGTGTTGCCCTTATTTTTACTCTTCTCATATTGTTAGTTGGTCAATAATTGTACCAGCCTTGGTTCATAATTTTTTAAGCTTGTAAACCATTCAAAAATTAAAATAAAATTTTGAAGTTTCTTGAACAGCAATATTGCAAAAGTTTACAAAAAAATAGATTTTTTTTTGGGAGTTTTAAAGATGCTCAACTTAATCAGTTCAAGTATGATCTCAAATCACAAATAGACTAATAGAATATAATTTTATTGTAAATTTTAATGCTATATGTTAAATTTAATTACATGTTATTTTCACAAAAGATGAGTACAAATTAAAGCTGTAGAAATGTGTTTTAGAAACACATTGTATTGTAAACATTTAACCCAACTAAAATTCAGGTAATTTTTTGAATTTCAAGACTCAATGTCACCCACATTACCAAAAAAAAAAAAAAACAATTGAAGATTGAGATAAGATAGAGAGTTAAAAAGGGTCTAAGGATTTATGTAAAGACGAGAAAGGTGAAGGGAAGATGACAATTTAATAGACAGAAATGTTAATAGCTAGCTACGTCAGCAAAATAAAAAAAATAAAAAAAGTCAATACTTCAAAAAAATCTTTAAAAAAAGGAAACAATTCATTACGTTAGAGATCATCTCTTTTTGTTGCAATGTCTATTAAATATAATTATTTATCACCTAAAACGCACATCTTTTCTACATTGATGATTTGACACTTTCCTTAGATGTTCATTCATATTTACATTGAAGATAATTCTAGTTGGTTTGATAAATACTTCTGCCTATAACTTTTAATTTAAAGCTTATGTGTTGACTGTGTTTTGGGGTTCCAAATTAATTAACAAGGCTCAAAAAGCCTATTCAGATTCCCTATATAAACTTTAAAAAGTAAAAGAAGTGTATTTGAAAAAGCTACTTTGAGAACCAACATCGTATATATTCACTTTCCTACTAAAACCTTTAGAATTGCAAGTCTTTCTTCTAATACATATATCCCAATGATGTCCGACCACATATGAAAAGAAAAGAAAAATGTATTATTGGCAGCATAAAGTGCCAAGATTCTATGATTTGTAAAGGGCTTTCCAAATTCCCAAGAGACTTATATAATTAACAAATATTATAAGATAGTGAACTTAATTTCAATATAATGTTTGTGTCTTAGTTAATTAATAGAGGTTTATTGTGTGTGCATTAGAACCCAATCTGTTTTGAGATATTGTCATTTTTTTTAATGAGCTTTCAAATGTGCCAACTTTTACTTAGATCATTGGATGGTCGTATAAAATGTGTCATACGGAGTAAGAAATTCTATGGAGTTCTGTTTTTTCCTAACGAAATGACCTCCTTTTACTGTGAGACAAAGAGACATTTTATATATATTCACTTTAAAACAAATATACAACGGATAAGAGACTAATCACTAGAGATGAACCACTAACACAAACTAACAAACGCTTGATCTGGTGGTTTGTTCGTCATTCCGCTTAAGCAAGGTTCGAAGTTTAAATCCTTATAAATGCAGTAACAATTGTTGGGAGACCCAACCCTCGAATGAGGAGCAAATCAGTGATTGAGCGATGATTTAGTTTTGAGGATGCGCGTAAGCTGGCCCAGAGATACACCCTGAGAAAAAAAAAAGAACCACCAACATAAGCTTATACTTATAAAAGATAAGAATCAATCCATTAATAAAAGAAAAGAATGCAAATAAGTTTAGCCATGTAATTTTCTAATTCATATGAGAAAGATGAATTGACAAATAAGTTTAGTTGAATTACATTTAGTGTTCGCAACTATTTAATTAGTAGATGTACATCACAGTATATATAAATTATTCAATAAATGGTTGTAAATATTAAAGTTACATGTTAGTATGTTAGGCAACTAAAACAATTATTTTAATATTTTTAAGTTAATTGATATTTTTAAATTAAGATGACTTAAAATTAAATAAATATATTGAAAAAATTGGAAAATGAGGATTTGACATTAAACTAAGAAACGATAGTGGTACTTAATGTGTACAACATCTTCCCAATATGAGCATCAGATTCCATAATTTACAACTCTTATGTTGGCTATATTAAAGTGTGTATATATATATATATATGATAAATGTTCTTTCCACTCAAATAGAAAATGACTTGTGATGAACACATTGCAACCTGGATTGAGTCCTGGCATTTGAGCATCTCTTTCCCTTTCTTTATCTTTTTTTTTTCTTTTTTCTCTTTCACTCTCTTTCTCTCTCTCTCCCTTTTGTTTTTAATTTTTTTTTTTTATTGGTAGTGGATGGAACTAACTTTTTGCCTTGTGCTCTCTATTTTTGTAGTTAGGTTGATATCCTTCTCAACCACTCTTTCTCATAACTTTTTTTCTATCCACTATGCCAAAGACAAAGAAGAGAAAGCAAAATCTAAATTAAAACCCCAATACCTTCTCTTCCATGCTACCATATCCCAACTATATATCTTCATGATTTTGCTCTTCCCATGTGTGACTAATTAATAATATCTCAAGCAAGTAGGTCATGTAAGTTGCATTGAAGAGAACCCCTTTTTTCAATTAAAAAAGGGTTTGAAGAGTGTTGAATTCACAAGTCACCCACAAAACCCAATTCCTCTTAATTAAATATATTGTTAGTGCTAACAAGAGTCAAACAACCAATTCAATTCCTCCAAATGCATCATTATTTTTAAAATTTCGACACATATTTATAACAATGGTGTCATCTTCATCAAATTAATCCAAATTAACTTTTTTCAATATATATATATATATATATATATAACCTATAATATGATAAACTTTTTATATTTATTCAATCAAATCAAAAGAGAAAAAAAAACTTTGGAAAATAAATTAAAAAAAATTGGATGGTGACCTTATTATGATTAGCTTGAATACTCTTGTTGCCACCAACGGTTCATCGTCCAATGACTCATCTGGCCGCCACATCAGATCAAATAAAGCTCCCCAATAGGAAGGCACCTACTGGTGAGGCATATTCTCTTGCACTCTCTCTCTCTCTCTCTCTCTTTTTAATAATTTTTAATAAAAGTTGATGGTTAGAATTCATTTGATCGTGTACTTAGTGCTTCACCATTATTATTGGAAGAGACCGACAAGCACTAATACATATTTACTGCATTTTCTAACCCTTATGATTAATACTCTTTATAATGTGCTTAAAGCATAATATATATATATATATATATATATATGAAATGGTAAGAACATGAGCTATGGTGTTGCTTTAATTGGTGGAGTTCCCTGATATTGATTATAGGTGGGCTGTGAATGTGATGGGAGAAACTGAGTAATCAAATCCCATTTGCAAGTACTTGCAGGCACAAGTTGGGGGAATGGACAAGAGAAGAATTTATTGGAGGGTCAAATCTGACAAGTATATATGGGCATGGCTCATGAGAATATGGCAGGAAAAGTGGACTTTATCACTTTTAATACATGATATCAATATATATATAGTGCAAATAAATTATTTCTATAGCGTTAAATTTACAATCCAAAAATAAGAAGAAAAACTTTAGAATTTTTTTTTTCCCAGTCAAATAAGTTTTCAATATTTTTAAATTTTTTGAATACAAAAAAGCTGTATTCAGCCAACGAAAAAAAAACGTGTTAATTTTTCTCATTATTTGGTTTATATTAATGTGTTTTAGTGGCCCCGTTTAATAACGCTTTCTAAAAGTTCTTTTTTTTTTTTTGGGAAAAAAAACGTTTTTTGTCGTAATTTGGCTAGAAGTTCAAAAATATGTCTTTTTGGAAAACATTTTGGAAAAGATTTTTCAAAAATATGTTTTATGACATAAATCATAAAACGATACGATTGAACCCGCCCTAAGAGTTTAGATTTCCACAGATTTCCACCACTGTTCGAGTCATATTCACTATCATTGCCACTTAATAAAATTTTCCTCTCAAATGTATTATTTAAATAAAGCAGCTAAGTATCATTAACTTTATAATAGCTTTTGGAGAAACATTATCATAAGAATAAGTGGCGGTGACAATTTGTAATACGACACGATATTCTAACACAAAGTTAACAAGTTTGAATTTTGCACAAATGAGTTTAGTTCAAAACGGGTCAAACACTATTAGAGATGACTAAATATGGATCATTAATAAGTTCACTTGATAAACCTAAAAATGAGACGTTTAACATGATTATGCATAAGTTAACAAATAAATTAATTTAAAATTAATATATTTATTAAATTATTAATAACTTTATTTTTATTATATATATTTTAAAAAATAATTTATTTTTAATAAGTTTTATATTTTTATTAATACTTTTTTAAAAAAATATTTTAAAATTTGATTGCAAAAAGTTAAATAGGTCATATACAAGTACACGATTATAAACGCGATTACTATACGACCCATTTATAACACGATCTATTTATAAGACCGTAACACGAATTACCACCTCTATGAATAAGTCATATTAATACTAGTTATGGCTTCATTAACTACTAATTTGGCCTTTTGAGTTTTGCTTCTTAATTACTTCATTAATCACATTATCCATATGAACCAGTGCCCTTATTATTTACAATTTAAAGTAAACTAATTATTAACAATCTAATTAAAGTGATTTAGTTAAATTTAATTTAATTCTATAGCATGTTTTAGGCTGCAAATCCAAACAAATTTTCACAAGTGGGTATCACTGAATTGGTCTTTCAAAAAATAAAAATATATCATTAAGTAGCTATATATATTAATCATTTCCCCATCTAACATTAATTAAATTTACACTGCATGAATCATGACCAGCATTCTTGTCATAACTTCGCTAAAATAAATAAATAATAATTAATTAATCATATCTTTCAGTAGTTAGGCTCGGTTTGGTTACTGATTCTGATACAGTTTTTTTGTATTTAAAATTTGGAAACATTAAAAAATTAGTTTAGTACTAAAAATTTTGTTTAAGCAGTTTTCACTTTTTATTAAGAAAACATGTTTTAGAAAACGATAAAAGATTGTGCTTCAAGTTTTTGAATTTTAATTTCTAGACATGACCTTTTGAAGATTTCAATCAATAGATACGCGTATTTTTCAATCATTTGGTCAGCATAAATATACAAGTTTCTTGTTTAGGGTTCTTGAAATCTCCATAGCAATCTAGCCAAGTCAATAGAAACCTTTTTGATTAGTAGCAAAAATATTTCCAAAAATTCAAGAAAGGTTATTTACTTTTATTTTATTTTTTTTTAATTTTCTATACTCAAAAATAGTCACCCACCAGCTTACTCATATGCATTTATTTCATTTATTTAATTATGTGTATTTTTTCACAAATTAAACATTTATTTTTAACATCGAGAAGTAATTATTTAATTTTTCTTTGGATTAATCTATTTAATATAAAGGCATTAAGATAAAATTTACGTTGTTAATTTTAATTTTTTTTAGACCTTAATTTTTAGATTAATTATTAAACTTTAAACCCTAAACCCTAAATAAGAGCAGTTAACATTATGATTAACTTTTATGTAAAGCAAGTGATTAAGAACCGTAATATTGGAAATTTTCGCGATGTGTCAACCATTTACGTGCTGACAAAAGAAATGGTTGAGCTGAGGCCGTGGAGCTTTGTTCTTCCTGTATTAAATTGTTTGACTAAGATCACGCGGTTCCTGTTCAAATATCACGGCTACAACGGCCACTAGTGGGCCATTCTTTTATCAATTTACGTGCGAGTCCTTAAACGGCCATTAATTTAAAACGGCTAAATTAACTGTGGACTTGTTTGTATTTTTCTATTCGTTTTTCTTGGAAGATTGATTGTTTTATATGAAAGATTGCCGTCAAATGATCTTCATGTTTATATATAATCACACCATCTTCATTTTTTTAAAAAAATGAAAATATTATCTTTTTTTTAATAATAAAAATTGTGGAACCCAAATAGTAACCATCTTAAAAATATTATTAAAAGTAATTATTTTAATAGTTAAATTGTACGAACTATTTTAATAAATACTAAAATTTGATATTTAAATGATTAATAAAGATATATCACATTTTTTAATAACAAACACCCTAAAAAACAAATAGCTAAGATTATAAAGGAGATAAGAAACTTATGAATTGTCATTGTAAATTGTTTTATACATAATATATATATTAGTTTTTAGGCATATTTATCTCACATGAGAAAAGAATCTTGAAAATATATTTTAATTAGTAAGTAGCAAGAGGCATGTTTTAGATTAAAAAATGACAAAAAAATAATAATTCTTAAATCAAGTATTAAAAATTTTTAATGTAAAAATATATTTAGCGCCTTATGACGAAACTATGTACAAATATATTTTAATATGAATTTACACAAAAAAAATACAATTATTCATGGTTTCCTAACAAATTTGAATAACTTCCTTCGTAACGTTAGTGAATATGGATTTAATTAACATTGATTAGGATTTCATATAAATTGAAATTTACCAGACATATAATAATGATTTGACTAAATTCAGTAATTGAAGTACGACTGTACGAGCTCCGAAGGTCTTGCCACCGGCCTTGCATGAAATATTTGTCACAGTCGCCTCTCCTTCAGAAATTTGAAGTTTCATATTATAAAATTATTATTATTTTTTTTAAAAAAAAAAACCACAACTAGTGACAGCTACAGGCAGCAACACAATTGTCAAAGTTGAACGAATGTGCAATTTTCAAAGTCTTCAATCTTGGATTTTTCGTACTTCTTTGAAATCTTGGATTATATATATATGTATATATATAATTTCAATTAATCTAAATATTAAAAGAATGTAAATTTAATTTTTAGATAAGTGGGTAATTACTGAGGTATTCATATATCACATGCTAAGTAATTATACAGCTTTTTTTTTTTTTTTTGTTAATTTTAGCTAGGAGGGGCCCGTTGTATTCGAATAAACTATGAGGCAGTAATTAATACTGAAATAAAATTGGATTGATGAACCAAATTTTTTTTTAATTTATAAAGACTAATATATATACATTAAAGATTAATAATATATTGAGACGTATTGGTATATGTAAATTATGTTTAACACTTTTTTTGTGTTCAAACAAAACTTTATAAAATATTTTAAGAATATGCATATATTTGAAAGTGTTATATATGTAAGTCATACATATCTTTAAAATATTTAATAGAACTAAGTGTAAGTATTAAAAAAATAACATTAACATTCAATATATACAAAAATATTTTTTATGTTAAAATTTAATTTTTATGAAAAATTTATTGGTATTTATGATCAAGTTCTCGTATATAATCTTTTATGATATGAATTTTAAATAAAGATAAAGAAGATTAATAAAAGAGCTCTCTCGATATGATTTTCTATGTACTCAGAGCTCAAATTCGAGACTTCTGGTTAAAATTTTTAGTGTGTTTTCAGGGTAACTTAATATGCACATCGAGACTAATTATTAATTGAGTTATTGCAAGACTATAAGTAAAAAACTATCTCAATATGATTTTCTCTATACTTAGAACTCAAATTCGAGACTTCTAATTAAAAGGGTTTTTTATATTTCTATACAATATTTGAAAATATATTACAATAATAACAATTATTTTAACTTTATACAAATATTAAAATATTAATTACAAAAATAATAAAAAGGCAAAACAGTCTGCCGGAGAACAATAGTTCGATGAGCATCATTCCGACCGGTGAGCAGTAACAGTCCGACGAGCATCATTTCAACCGGCGAGCAGCAATAGTCCGGCAAGCATCACTCCGGCGACGAACAACAACAGTCCAGTGAGCATCACTCCGGCCGACGAACACCCATCTGGCAAGCAACAGTAACAATATGGTGATATAAAAATGTAATAGTATACCATATATATAATTATTGTATAATATATATATATATAAATTATGTATATTATCTATATATTATTTGTATATTATACGTATATAATATGTATATTACATGTATACAATATATTATTCGTATATAATATATATATTACACGTATATAATATACTCCCTGCTCGCCTCACCGCCGTAACCGTTGCTCGCCTCACCACCGTCACTGCTACTCGCGTCACCACCGTCGCCACTGCTCGCCTCACAACAGTCATAGCTGTTCGGCGAGCAGAGTGGCTGTCGGCCAGTAAGGTTGGTTAGCAGCAACGATAATGGGCCAGCGGTGAGCAAGACGACAGGCAGCAGTAGTGGCAGTGGTGAATAGGATGAAGGAGACTGCAAACAACAGAGTAGTAGCAGCACGGTAGAGCAATTAGAGCAATGATCAGCAGAGGAAGTAGGATGGCGATCGTGGGACGGCGGCGTCTAGCAGCAAAACGGTGGGGTGCAAGCAGAGGAGTGGGTAGCAGCAGAGGAGTGGTGAGCACGACGACCAGCAGCGGTGCATTTTGCAGAGGAAGGAAGTAGCGTTGAGAATAGCTTTGGGTGTTGGCAAACAGATCTCGGCCTCGAACAACAAAAGAACAGCAAAAGAAGAAGTACGTAGTCAGCAAACAGATCTCAGCAAACAAATCTGGCGAGAACAACAAAAGAAGAAGTTGTGGACAGATCTCGACAAACAGATCTGGGCGTTGGCAAATAGATCTGGGCTCGATGAGTACGCAGTCGAAGCTGTTTGCTGTCAAAGTTGCTCGCTATTGCAGTTGCTCACCGTCGCAACTACTCGCCGGACTACTGCTGTTGCTGTTTGCGATCGACACTTTTGGCAAAGATGTTCACCAGAAAAACAGATCTGGTACCTGTTCCAATAGCAACAGGGAAGAAGAAGAAGAAACAGTAGAATCGGAGAGGTGCGGCCATGGTTGAGGTGTCGGCACCTGCGCCATTTTGAAATACGGTATTAACGAAAATAAAACAAAAACGTTGATATAAATGATAAAAACAAAATTAAACGAAATTTTTTTGAAAATATTTTTATAGTAATGCTATTTTCTGTAAAATGCACTAATTAAAAATATAAGAGGTTTTGTCAACTCAACCTAACTTCTATTAATTATCTTGCCTTTTTAGAGTATCTCTAATACGACTACAGATTGAGCAAAATATGATTGTCATATAAAATAAATAAACATTATAACAAAAATTATTTTTTTAACGTAACAATTTATTTTTATTTTGAAGATGATATAACAAAAAATAGAGGTAATTGACCTAATATTTTATTTCTAAATAATATAATTGATGGTTAACTAAGACATTGCATAAAAAATTTTATATCTTTAACTTTGAAAGTAAACGGAGGGGTAGTTGATAACCAACTGGAACAACGTATTAAAAATTATATATTTTTAGATAAAAAAAAGTAAATACAAAATTTAGTATTAGAAAAAAAAAGAATAATTTATAGTTGCATTGGATCTTATTTTTCATTTTATTATTATTAAATGTTACATAAAATAAATATTTTTTATATTAATTAAATAATTTTTATTACTAAAATCTAATTTTTACGTTAAAGATGCTCTGGTGTGCACGTCTAACATAGACAGATATAATAATTATCTAGGCACTGTATCATGAATAATTATTATTTTATAAAAGCTATATATTTATTATATTCAAGTTTGGTTTTCTACATTTACGAGCAGTTATTGTACACACGAGCCATACGTGAGTCGCACATACCCCAACGCAGCACGGCGTCGATTAGTCAGAATTATGCCACGTGTCAGAATCTTGATGTTCAGCCTTTGACCTCTTAGCCGGTACTTCTTGACCGGTCATAGCCGGTCACCGGTGGCTATTTTTCCTTTCTTTTGACAGAGCGCCTCGAATCCCACTAATCTCTTCTTTATTTGCCTTCTGTGTCCACTGTTTCCTCTTCTTCTTCTTCTCCGTCTCACATTGTTAAGAAAGCCAAAACAAAAATCACAAATTCTAGTTTTTTTTTTTTTTCTTTTTTTTTTTTTTTTTTGAGTCAAAAACCAATCTTGCCTCTGTCTAATGTTTCTAGTTGTCTGATACTTAATCTTGTCTCTGTGAAAGTCTGGTTTTCTGGGTGTTTTTATATGATTGTTTTGATATTATGAGCTTTGATGAAAGAATGCGAAAGGTGCCAAGAAAGGAAGATTTTAGAATGTTGATGGGTTCTTGTGAGGAATAGAGTTATAATCTGAAAACTGGAATACGAATACCCACTCTGTTTTTGAAGTATTTGGGGTTGTTTTTTAGTGATGGCTGTTAGGGAGTTATGGGTTCTTTTGATAATGTTGGCGTTTTATCTTCAAGTTCACGTCCTGAATTGTCAAAATCAGACTTGTAATACAAATGATTTGAGCGCACTTCAAGGTTTTTTGAAGGGCTTGGATTCTGTAATTGATGGGTGGGAAATTTATCCAAACGCTTCTTCCTCTCCTTCTCCTTCTTCTTCATCATTAGTTTCTACTGTTGATTGTTGTAAATGGTTTGGGGTTTCTTGTGAATCATCAAGAGTTGTTGGGTTAGAGCTTGTGGGCATGAGATTAAGGGGCACTTTGTCTGATTCTCTAGCTGGTTTGGACCAACTGAAAGTCCTTAATCTCTCTAAGAATCTCATAAAGGGTCCTGTTCCAGCCAAGCTGTTCAATATGCAGAAGTTACAGATCCTTAACTTGAGCTACAATGACTTCAATGGTTCATTTCCTGTGGAGATTAACATGCCTTCTATTCAGATTCTTGACATTTCAGAAAACTCACTTGTTGGCTCAATTGATACGGGCATCTGCAAAAATATGTCTCAAATTCAAGTTCTGAATCTATCAACAAATTATCTCAGAGGAACAATCCCAGCTGGTTTGAGCAATTGTTCTTCACTTCAGAAAATTTTTCTCAACTCCAATCGGATATCAGGAACTTTGCCAGAAGAATTGTTCAGGTTGCAGAAATTAAGCTGGTTGAATCTTCAGGATAATTCTATAACTGGACCTCTCAGTAATGGAATTGGTAATCTCTCTAATCTAGTTCAATTAGACATCTCCTTGAATCAGTTTTCTGGATCTCTGCCAGAGATTTTTGGTGGTCTTGAAAAGCTGAAACGCTTAGCTGCTCATTCAAATAATTTCTTCGGCCCTTTACCTGTTTCATTATCAAATTCACCAACTTTGGAGATGCTTTCTTTAAGGAATAATTCTTTGAGTGGTTCTATTAATCTTAACTGCACAACAATGGTTCATTTAACCTCCCTTGATCTTGCTTCAAATCAGTTCAAAGGCCCTCTTCCTGATAGTCTTTCTTCATGTCGGGCTTTGAGGGCTGTTAACCTTGCTAAGAATAATCTCAACAGTCAAGTGCCGGAAAGCTTTAAGGACTTGCAATACCTTACTTTTCTCTCTCTATCTAATACCAGTCTTCACAATATTTCTTCTGCACTTTTGATTCTACAGCAATGCAGGAGCTTAACCACCCTTGTGCTCACCTTGAATTTTCGTGGTGAAAAAATGCCTATAGATGAGAAAATTCTTCACTTTCAGAACTTGAAAGCTCTGGTGATTGCAAATTGTGGTCTCACCGGTGTTATCCCACAGTGGTTGAGCAGCTCCACCAAATTGCAGCTTCTTGATCTCTCCTGGAACCAATTGAATGGAACAATTCCTGATTGGTTTGGCTCCATGAAACTCCTCTTTTATTTGGATTTGTCAAACAACTCACTGTCCGGGGAGATTCCTAGAAGCTTGACTCAATTGGAGAGTCTCATTTCCCGTAATATCTCATTTGATGAGCCTTCCCCTGACTTCCCATTTTTCATCAAACGGAACCAAAGTGGGAGGGGGTTGCAGTATAATCAAATTTGGAGTTTCCCGCCATCGTTGGATCTAAGTTCCAACATGCTTTCAGGACCTATTTGGCCAGAGTTTGGGAAGCTTATTAAACTCATTGTTTTGGATCTGAAATCAAACCATCTTTCGGGTTCAATTCCTTATCAGTTATCGGGCATGAGGAACCTCGAGAATTTGGACCTGTCACATAATAATCTATCCGGCACAATTCCCCCATCACTCACCAGTCTAAGCTTTTTATCAAAGTTCAGTGTTGCTTTCAACAATTTGGTTGGAAAAATCCCTATGGGTGGTCAGTTCGGGACCTTTCCAAGTTCGAGCTTTGAGGGAAACAAGGATCTCTGCACTGAACACTCTTGTTATTCACCACAGGCTCCTCCCGTTCGATTCAATCCCAAGTCATCTAACAAAATAAGGAGAAACAAAGGCGTAGTCATCGGAATGGGTGTTGGCATTGGATCAGGTACAATTTTCCTTCTAGCCCTCATGTTCTTGATTGTGATGAAGACAAGAAGCTGGAGACAAATTGATGTAGGTAGGGACAGCATTGATGATCCTAACAAAGACATCGAAGATCCTGGCTCAAGTTTGGTGATCCTCTTTCAAAACAAGGAAAATAACAAAGAGCTTTCAATTGATGATCTAATGAATTCTACAAACAACTTTGATCAAGCAAATATTATAGGTTGTGGGGGTTTCGGTCTAGTCTACAAAGCAACTTTACCGGATGGGAGAAAAGTTGCTATCAAGAGACTCTCTGGTGACTGTGGACAAATGGATAGAGAATTCCACGCTGAAGTTGAAGCCCTCTCGAAAGCTCAGCATCCAAACCTTGTCCTCCTTCAAGGTTATTGCCGGTGCAGGAATGATAGGCTCCTTATCTACTCTTACATGGAAAATGGGAGCTTGGACTATTGGCTACACGAGAAGCTCAATGGTGCATCTTCACTAGATTGGGAAACAAGACTTCAAATCGCCCAAGGTGCCGCAAGAGGTTTGGCTTACTTGCACCAATCGTGCCAGCCTCATATTCTCCACCGTGACATTAAATCAAGTAACATTCTTCTTGACGAGAACTTTGAGGCGCATTTGGCAGATTTCGGGCTTGCAAGGCTTATGCTGCCTTATGACACTCATGTTAGTACAGACTTAGTTGGTACTTTAGGCTACATTCCCCCCGAGTATTGCCAAGCTTCGGTTGCCACATTTAAAGGCGATGTGTATAGCTTTGGGGTTGTTCTTCTTGAGCTTCTCACGGGCAAGAGGCCAATGGATATGTGTAAACCAAAAGGGTGTCGGGATTTGATCTCGTGGGTGCTTCAAATGAAGAAGGAGGAGAGGGAAACCGAGGTGTTTGATCCTTTTGCTTACGAGAAGCAGCACGATAAGCAAATGACTCGGGTTCTTGAAATTGCTTGCCTTTGCTTGAGCGAATGCCCTAAAGTTCGGCCTTCCACACAACAAATAGTATTGTGGCTGGACAACATTGATCTTTATTGATCAGCAGATGAGGTGAGGACAATCTAAAAAAAATGTGATTTGAAAAATTATCCATTTCACTTTACATTCTGTAAGATTAGCTGTAAATACATATATGTATTTCCTTACTTTTTTGAGATTTTGAGATTTTGTTCTTACAAACAAGAAACCCCTAGGAGAGGGATCTGACTGAGCAATAAATTCACATGTATGGAACTTATTGTAAGTTCTCACAATGAAATATTTAGTTTTACTTACCATCAAATCATATGGTTTCTAGAGTTACGACAAAAACTATGCATTGTTGGAAAAATAGTGTTTTTAACTCATTCTTTTAGATTTTTTTAGATTATTATCCTCTCAATATAATTTTCTTGGAAGGGAACGAAAAACAAATTATGGTGACGTAGTAAGTAATGTGAGCCTAAAAAACTCCCAGAATTTTTTGAAGATTGAATTGAATTCCTTGTGTAAAGCAAATAGCTTTCTGTTTGGTTTTCTTTCTTTTCTCCAATTTCTTTGTCTTTTAACATACAATACAAGTAGTTTTCTTGTTCTAACTTGGAATTTTAATTGCTAGATTGATGAGTGTTGTGTTCAAGTTCTAATGTATTTTTCAGACTTCATGTCAAGCCTGGCTGCCTGTGTACCTGGATTTTAGTTAATAGAATCAAGGCATAGACGGCTGCTTTGGCTTTGCATCGTGGAAACCATTTACTCTTTCAACATTCATTTTCTGTGCCACTTGTAATTTGTAAATCTTCCATTAGATTGTCTATAATCAAGCATCATCACACGATTCGAGGTTATCCAACCGCTTATAATCCGCATGGTAGTCCCCTGAGGCTAAAATAATGGTGAATGTTGTTGTTAATGGCGTATTTTGAGTAGAGGCTGAAGTCTCTAATGCTTGAATACTCGATGATCTCAAAATAATTTACACTATTATAACAAGAATGTTTTGGATAACTAAAGTACCTTTTAAAATTTTTTATATATTTAAATTTAATTACTTCTACTTGCACGCTTTTGCCAAGTTTGAATCACCCAGGAAATCTTAAATATGCCAGCTAATTATTGTAATTGTTTAGCGTGTCTGGAGAAGAAACCTTTGGCTCAATAACTCAATTCAACTGGCTTATTTATAACAAATCAGTTGAATTTGTCTATTGCACCCAGAAAAATCCAGACCCATAACCAGTTTGACCTGCTAGAATTCAGCAGAAACTTGGATAGATTAATTACTTTTTACACCAAATTTGGTATTATAATAATCATGTTTTGAAGGGCAGATGACCATTTTCTTGGTTGCATGTGTTTGGTTTATCTTGGACTCTTGATTTATTCCTATCATAGACATTGAGCCCCTTAGTAACATTTAGGGCTTGTTTGGACACTCTACTTCTTAAATATTTAGTGCTTATTTATTAAGACTTTTTATAATAGAACTAAATAAATAAGAGCTTATATTTTATAAAGTGTTTGATAATAATAATATAAAAAGCTCTTATTTAAAAATAGAGTGTTTATTAAGGAAGTTTGACAAACTTTTATTTATTTTTCTTATTATATAAGTAATTCAAGTCATTTAAATAAAAATTATTAGTTTTATATAAAAAAAATTTATAAATTTAATCATATTACATAATATATTTATTAATGATGTAAATATACATATTTAATTATATTTTTTATATTATTATTTATTAAAACCAACATTTTAAATTTATTTAATTTAATATTCTCATTTTGAAAATATTACATTTTAAAAAGTTTTAAATAGCTTAATAGTATAGAAAGTTATTAACTAGCTTGACAAGGCTATTTTAGACATTTCAAAAAAAATTTATATCTATCTTGGAAAGTGTTGAAACCTCTTTACATTCTTCTTATTTCAAAAAAGCAAAAAAATCTTGCTTTTTATTTAAGAGGTATTTCCTCTATTTCATAAAAAGACTTTAAAAATAAGAGGAAAAAAATTAAGTTATCAAACACTTTAATTTTTTTCAAAGCTCTGTTTTAATAAGACTAATCAAAATAAGAGGTTTTAATAAAAGTTACCAAACACTACCTTAGTGGCACAGAGCGTTGACGTATCGCTGAAGTGGACAAAATGGTACTTCGTTGGAAGAGAAATAGAAGGGAATAAAGTCCGAGAAAAGAGGAGGAAAATGCTGAAACTATTGAATAAGAAACCCATCAAAGTTATTTTCTTTTGATCGACATGAAAAATCTGTTTGATTTTTCATTAAATCACAAATTTGGCAAGGGTTTCGCATTTTAAACATAAGCCCTCTCTTTTGGTACATAATTAGTCACATTTTATCGTTTCTGGCAAAAAATCCTGATTGTTTCTGTCGTATTTCATTGTTTCTTTGTTGCTCCACTACAATTCCATGTCCACCTCCAATGCCTTCATTGACATTTTTCATGGAATATAACAAGATGCACACTTTGCCTTTCATCTAGATTTGCCTTAAGTTGAATGTGATTTGCCTTAAGTTGATCATCACAGCACACAAAAGGTTGGAGACTCTGAGAAATAGATTATAGACGATGACCTATATGCGATACATTCTTATAGTTTAAATGCTCAACAATGCGTTTTTGCAACAATATTTCTTATAAAATCTTTGATTATGTTTGTAAATTAATTCCTATCAGATCGAAATGACTTTTTCTCCTTTTTTGAAGACAACTTTTTTTTACACACAAGTCAAAATTGTTTATTGAATTTTTTTTAATAGAAATAGTTGTATTCGTATCATAAATGAAACAGGGCCTGAATCCCACCAAGTTTGAGCTTTTTTTTTCTTAATTTCTTGCTTTCCTCGTGGATTACCCACTAATCCTCTCTACTAGTAAAGAAAATCTAGATGTTGCCCATGAACTAAATCAGATCTGATCTTCTGAGTTCATCATTTTGCTCAACTATTCTGCAAATGGAGTTATACTATATTGATGATAAGTCATGACAAAAGAAGCCTTAGAAAAGAGTACTAAACCTTTTATTGGTACTACAAAGCCACAATTTTTGCATAAATCCAACTGAGAAAGAAACAGTGAAATGTTACATAATATGGATTGCACTTACAGGAATGAATATATATATATATATATACTTATACTTATATGGGAAAGCATCCAAGCCTTCTTTTCCTCTATTCTGTATCATCTTCCATCTCATGAACAGCCTGAAGAGGTCCACTTCCTAATGAAAAACAGAATCCGCCTTCAGAAGAATTCACAAGCCCATTCCCAAAGAGACAAACCTGTGGCTCAATTCTGTTCAGCAGGTTCCATTCATCATCAGAGAGCGACCAATTAAAGATATCGATGTTCTTCTTGATTCTATCAGGATTCAAGCTACATGGAAGAACACTGGTTCCTCTTTGGAGTCCCCATCTTAAAATGACCTACAATCACAGCGTTTGACTTAGAATTGTAGTACTTCATGGCTTAAATAGTTTGCCAACAAGAAAAATGACTTAGAGCAGTCCTAGTACTGAAAAACTTAGTCCTGGTTTTCTGTTTGATTTCGGATGCAAGATTGTGCCCAAAAACACAAAAGCACTTTTGGTTGGTGAGATTCAAAAATGGTTTCTGAAGAGTTTACTCATAATACAGCCTGTCTTCAGAAAACTATAAATATTCATACTTCTCGCTTTTTGGATTCTATCCCTGTTCTCTAATCATGTTGGAGAAGCTAAAACAATGAACTTAGATTTGATAACCATGGCCGCCATTGGCTTTGTTGTTAACTGAACAGAAATTAGATTCTCACAAAGACTTGCAGAATTAAAATCTACGACCTAATAAAATTATTTTTCCAAATTAATGCCATTAATGAATACTTCACTATTGTCCATGTCCTATACAACCTATCTATAGACGATCTTATAGTCTCTATTTGTAAATGATATTCTGGAAAATGAAAATGCATTTGCATGTCAAACAAAGAATGAAAAACAGAGATATGAAACAAGAATGCAGTACCTGTTCTGGTGTCTTTTTATGTCGCTCTGCTATTTCTGCCACAACAGATAACTTCAACATTGGTCCATGTACTGATCTTGATCTTCGAAATGTTATTCGTGGAGTTCCTGGTTCATCTTCACCACCAGAACCAGAGTCAAGCAATCCCTGACTAGATGATGCTGGCACGCCTAAAGGGGTGTGAGCGGATACATGTATAGATTTCAATTGACAGAATTTCACAAGTTCATCTTGTCTCCAGAAGGGATGCAACTCTACCTATTAAAGGGGGAAAAGAAAAGAAAGGAAAAAACATTAACATTGATCAGAAGAGAAGACCTAAGACAAACAATTCTCATCGAAAATGATCATCTAACCCATCTCTCTAAAGGTGGAAATGTCATGTACTGAGAGAATCTGTTTTCAACCCAACTTTTGAGATTTGAGAAAACATGTGCTTTTAGGATATTATAGCCTATTTTTATATCCTATAATGTAGCCATGTGCCACGGTCCATCATTTTTTCCTTGTATAAATTGAAATTGTAGCAGAAACTTCATGTCCCTAACAATAGAATTGATGAATAATTCATGGGGCAGGTTCATATCTCTAGAATGATACTCCAATCGGTTTTCAAAAAGCATAGAAATTCCAATGAAATATGCAGAGCTTTTAAATTTGAAAGAATTAAAAGATCTGCATATTTCATTCTTCCAAATGAATGAAATATCATAAAACCACCATAAAACATATCACAAAAGAATTAAAAGGTCTGGTGTGTGATTCAGATACAATTTTCTGTACCCAAAAATCATAAAACCCAAGAAAAACATGTTCCCTTGGTCAAATTTTATAACAGTTTTAAGAAACTAGTCAGAATTAAGTTTAAGATCACGTGCATCTGATAAAATAAAATCTAGTAATAAGTACGCATATGTAAACCAAAGAATCAAGGGAGACAAAAGTAACCAACCTGATTTACAGCAGGAACAATTTTAGCAAATTGGAGAACTTCTTCAATTTGCCGAATACTGAAATTACTAACTCCAATAGCTCGGACCAGGCCGGTCTCGACCAGAGCTTCCATGGCTTTCCATGTCGTCTTCAATCTGTTGGAGAATTGCCTATACTCGCCACCTGAGTTCCATGGTGGATCAGTAGCATCACTAAAACCTGAGCTCTCAGGCCAATGAACTAAGTAAAGATCTAAGTACTCTACTCCAAGGTTCTTAAGAGAAACCCTAACAGAATTCTCTATTCTTTTAAGAGAATTTGTAGTACAATATAGCTTAGATGTCAAGAAAATCTCTTCCCTTTTAAGGCCATTTTGAAATGCCTCCAACAATGCTTCTCCAACTTCAATCTCATTTCCATAAAGATGGGCACAATCTATATGACGATACCCAAATTCTAAAGCTTTCTTTACAGCTTCAACACATAAATCTCCACCGCTTTGCCATGTTCCAAGCCCTATTGCTGGGATTTTTGCTCCATTGTTGAGCAGAAAGTTTTGCCCTAGTGCCCCTCCTCCTCCTTTCCCTTTCATTATTCTCACTTAAATTTCTCAAAAAAACAAATACCCAAGTGAGATTGACCACGAATCTCTAGGATACCAAGATCAAGAAATTTGAAGAAGACCCTTTGAAATTGAACAATCAAATCACCCAAATCACCTAAAAGCTAACACAACTTCAGCAACTATTTATATGCGAGAAATCTATTGCACTTGTGCTGGAGTTTTGAGAATTTCTCCAAAGGAAACCAGACAGCACTAGAGACAAAGCCAGGGAGGAAATAAAAACAAAACAAAACCAGTTCAAACCCATGATTATATTCCCTAAGGCAACTTCATTATAAAGAAAAGAAGGCAAATTTAGAGGAAGAAAGAAAATAACAAGAAAAGGTATAAAAGGAGAGGCAAAAGTACCGGTCAAACTATAACTTCTGCCTTCTTCTTCTTCTTCTTCTTCTAATCTTTGTTTTTGGCAATGGAATCATCAAAAGAGCAAGAGCCCAGAAATTGCAAGGTGGAGACAAGAAACAAAGAGAGAGAAAAGAAGAAGAAGCTGATGATTTTGGTAATAATTTAGGAAGAAACGGACAAAACATTCAAAGGTTTGCACCTAATGGGTCGACCAGAAAACCACCCAACACCCACCACAGAGCTGAAAGTGACCTTCATCTTCTACACATTGACCGCTCTGTATCGCTGGCTTTCTTTGATGCCTTATTCGTACTTCAATGCCGACATTTTTGTATTAAAAAAACTACAATATATATCTATTACGTATGATATGAATATGAGAAAATCCATTTTCTACCGCTATGACTTAGTTTTGTTTGAATGCTTTAACCGTGTCAATCGCAGGAAAGTTATGGTTGGGGTTACTTCGGCGGCTCGAGATTGTACGTTCTAAAACTTCGGTTGTTTCACAGGAAGCAATCTTCATCATGGAAATTAAAAAAAAAAAAAAAAAGATTTTTAGTTATTTTTACAGGATTTGGCCTGTGAATGCATTGCATACGCCATTGTTTTTTTTTTTTTTTTTTTCTCTTTAAACCATTTTTTTTTTTTTGGCAATTCTTTACATCATTTGAACATATTTTTTTAATTTTTAAAAATTATTTAAATATTTAATTCTTTGATTTATAACTTTTTTAAAAATGACTTTCATGCTCTAACCATTTTTCTCAATTCATACACTTCCTTTTTTTAACTTCACTAACATATTAAAAAATAATAAAAATGCATTTTTTTTAGCTTCTTCCATAATATTTATCTGTGATATGTCACCCAATTAACAAGTGTTGAAGTGTAAATATAGATTCCGTTCAATAACTTCAATGATTAGTAAAAAATTTATCTTACTAAACCTTTTTGAAAAACTTCTATGATTTTTTAGCAATTTATAAACCTTTCTTAGTAAAATAGAAGAGGGATTATAACTTGTAAAATAATAATTTTAAAATGGTTAGTTTAAGTAAAAGTAAAAAAAAATTAAAACATATAATTTAAATGAAATCAAACTAATATTTAATATTAAAAATAAAATAAGCAAAAATTATTAAATTTTCATTTTAAAACTCAAATTTTTAAAAAATATTTGTAAAGTTAATAAACGAATCCTTTCTAATTTATACTTTATTATGTCTACTTCTTTATTTTTTAAAAAGAAATTATTAGGATAATATTAAATGAATTGAACAATAAAAATGATGAATTTTTTACTATGGCTCTAAATATTCAATATAAATTTTATACAAGAAAATAGTGTTGGAATATGTGAAGGAAAATAAAAAATGATAATTTAAAATTTTATATGGTAAAAAAAAAACTATAAACTTGAATTATTGTATAGAGTAAAGTATTATTCTAATATTTGTGTATTAAAAATATACATTCATTAAAAAGAAAATGAAAAAGAATAGGACAAGAAATTAAAAAAAAAAAAAATTTAAGGGGAACGTGGCTGTTTTATGGTTAATCTGAGATGTTGGCAGAGCTGACACATGGGGAATCAAACGTGGGCTCTGACGTTTTGGGCACTTTGATTTCAGAAAGAACAAATAACTAAATAAATAAATAAACAATGAGTTCGAATTGAATCTGGTGGGGACAGACTGACACTGCTTCTTCCCAAATTTATTTTTTTATTATTATTTTATTTCCTTAAAGTCATGCATGTGATGATTTAATAAAGTTTTAGGTAAGCGATGAAAATCATTATAATTATAATTTTTGTATCATTTAATTTTTCTGTAAATTTAAGAAGTCATTTGGTATCCAATAATTTTAAGTATAAAAATAAGAAAAGTAAAAAGTTTTATATATTTATAAATAAAAAATTTATTATTATTATTTATGTGTCTAAACTATTACAATTTTTTTTTGTTTATTTTTATGAAGGGTGTAACACTGTAACTAGATCTTTTTCTATAAAAAATAATAAATTAATACTAATTTTTTGTTATTATTATATCATAATTATTTTATTTTATTTTATTTTATTGACTTAGCTTAAAGAATCTAACTCGCTCTCAACCAGGTCAAGCCACAGATATTCAACCCTTGTTCACATAAGAACCACTTACCCACTTCAAAATAATGTCAAACTTGGCTATTTATTCAATATAAACCAACCATATCTATCTATGTTGAAGTTACTCTCATTCATGTCATATCTTACATATAAGTCAACCTCCCCCACCAAATTTCCTTTATTTTCTACTTCCTACCTTCTTTCATTGAAAAACCATTGTAGTTCTTTCAGTGGCTTGTTGGGTTGGCAATTAAGTTTCTCATATAACATTTATTAAGAAATATTATACTTTTGAATCTTATGCAATATATTTGAAAGATCGTTGGATGCAAACACACACACTTATGTATATATAAACAGCTTGCTTGCGTATATTAATATTTTAAATATTATTTTATTTTAATCAAGGTAAATTAAACTTTTTATTTTATGTTATGTAAGTCAGTTTTAACTGTATGAATATGAATCCATTCATTTGTAATTAATAACTTAATTTCTCTCCCTTCTTAAAAAAAAACAAAAAACGTTCCTTCTCCTAAAAACAAGTTAAAGCCAAATAATCATAATTTGTTTACCAGGTTTCCATCAAAATCTCTTAACGCCCCCTTACTTTTTTACTGTTTACTCGCCTTCAGTATCCTCTTAAAAAAAATTATAATTTCGTCACTCCAACAGCAACATTTGCTGAGCTTGTGTGGACAATCAACGAACGAAAAAGGAAAGGCTAGCCTTTTTTCTATAATTATTATTTTTTAAATACTGTTGTACACATCAACACAAGAGAAAGGTCATCAACTTAGGCATCATGGAGCTCTTAAATCCCAGCCAAGAGTGACAGGAGTCGGGAAAATCAGGTCTTGTATCGTTTTCATTTTCCTAAACAATGCAATCTATCCCCTCGACAAGCCTAGCTTTCGCTCTCTTCAAGTTTGTCTTTCACTAGAAAATATTCACTTTAGAACACCCAATATTATGAGTTTCCAACACATTTACAAACAAAAGGAGATTAGAATTGAAATCACAATCACCAACAGAAATCGTGTCTAGTTACACATCCTAGCCGGAACCATTACATATATATGTGCTTTTTTTTTCCCCTTCTTTGGTTTTCATAAATCTACAACACTTTCTAACAACGAAAACCATCTCTGGGTTATGTCATCCTCGATTCCTCGCTTGTCATGTGGAAGACTGGCTTGGGTTCTATCCAGTTATACCATCACATACACCATTCTCAGCGGATAGGATGATATTGCGTGATGCCACGTTTTGGAGGCAACTTCCTCAAGATGAAAAGGACAAGAGCAGAAGGTAGAATTTCCACCAACTGTGAAAGCATGGAAGAACAAAGAAAACAGAACTTCATCAGACCAATTTTGCTTCAACCATGGATAGCTGGAAGAAAGCAAGCTCATAAAATGAATATATCAAGAAAACAATTTAAAAAAAAAAAAGGAAATGTAAACCAAAAGCAACGCTCTTACCAGGTAGTATAAAAAGTTGAGAACTGGATGGTTAAGAACATCAAGATCAGCAGCTTTATCAAATGCATTGAAGAACATCTGGCATTAAAACAGTTAGATATAGCTAAGCAGTTGTTGTAACGCACTGTCAAATATTGCAATGCTACTCAGGGAGCGATGCCCATAATTATAATTATCAAGCAATTCAGAGAGGAAAAGGCTAAAATTATAAAAGTTGCATGATATGAAGCAATGATTCAATATATAACGATTCTCACCCACTATAAAGACATCAAATTTGTTTAAAGGTTTAAACGTAGAGGTAAAACTCACCATAATGCATCTTACAAGGAAACATGAGAAACAAATCGTTGTAACATAGCCAACCTACACAGAATATAAAGCAAATTTAGATATCATGAAGACATTGCATCTTAACAACAAATTTGTGTCAAATATTTATGAAACAGAGAAGCACTAAGGGAGGCGTAGCCAACTCCTTGTAGTCTGAAAAAGGCTTAACAAAGTTGAGTTTCATGTAAAGCATCAATCAAAAAATTCAAGTTTACAAACACAAGTCAATTCAAACATTTCAAGATTCTTGCACTTGGTATCCCCTTTTTAAAGTAGTAAATTCATGCAGTGTTTTCATCATTATGGTGTGCTAATTATAGACTTGACATAACCACATTCTAAGTGGAATTGTAGCAAATACACAGATACCACTTGAACAGGCGTCAAAAACTACATCGCAAATAAACTAGAATGTTTTTATAAATAAAAACAAAAATACAAAATATGCATTTTATCTGAGAGACAATAAAGTAAACAAACGATACCTCCTGTAACTTCTTGCGCCGTCCCTTTGATTCAACAGGAAAGCGTTGAAGCATAAGAAAGAGCCTGCCATTGACAACAAAGAGAGAAAAAAGCATCAAAAACAACACAGGGTATTGGCCTTTACTAGTCCTCTGAAGCATGGGCATGGACACAAACAACCCAAGACAGTATGAAGTAGAAAGGCTCAAACTTAAGAACTATTATGTAGTAGAACTTGACACACCTCAACTCCACTATTCACACAACCTAATGGCAGTCATTGGGTGGAAAGTGAGTTTTCATAGTTGCAATATAATCTTCTCAAAAAATATATAAGCAACACTTGAGGTTAAGGTAGTGTTCAGTATTAAATTTTAAATTCAATTTTTTGTAGTCAAAATTAAAATCACAAAAAGAGAGCCGAGATGTCTGGTTTAAACAAAATTTTCAAGTGGTTTCTTAGATATATTTTATAAGTAGGTCACTTTTAGAAAATGAGAAAAGGTCAAAGTTGTTTCTGAATCATCAACCTAATGCTGCCTAAACAAGTCAAGCAATTTTCAGTTTGATCTTTAGCTAAAATATCTTCATTATCTTGTTTCCTAAAAAATAAAAAAGAAAAGCCGAAGTAGCACTTTCACGTTCAATATTTTAGGAATCAAAACCATAATAGGGTGAAAGTTTATCCACCCAGGACTGACAACATGCATTTCATTTAATTTACCTATTAAGATGAAAAAGTACTATAAAACAAAAGATGGTATAACACGTACGGAAGCTTACCTTCCACCAACCTAATGCTGCCTAAATAGGTCAAGCAATTTTCAGTTTGATCTTTAGCTAAAATATATTCATTATCTTGTTTCCTAAAAAATAAAAAAGAAAAGCCAAAGTAGCACTTTCACATTCAATCTTTTAGGAATCAAAACCATAGTAGGGTGAAAGTTTATCCACCCAGGACTGACAACATGCATTTCATTTAATTTTACCTATTAAGATGAAAAAGTACTATAAACAAAAGATGATATAACACGTATGGAAGCTTACCTTCCACCAACCTAATGCTGCCTAAATAAGTCAAGCAATTTTCAGTTTGATCTTTAGCTAAAATATCTACATTATCTTGTTTCCTAAAAAATAAAAAAGAAAATCCGAAGTAGCACTTTCACGCTCAATCTTTTAGGAATCAAAACCATAATAGGGTGAAAGTTTATCCACCCAGGACTTACAAAATGCATTTCATTTAATTTTACCTATTAAGATGAAAAAGTACTATAAAACAAAAGATGGAATAACACGTCCGGGAGCTTACCTTCCACCATAGAGAAGGAACCCAAGGGCCGCAAACAAGGACACACCTACCAAATGCACATGTAAGTAATATATCAATTATCATGAAAAAACTAATTTTCAGGTCAAGACCCAGTTAAACGTCCTATTATAAACATTTGCTTTTCAAAAAATAGAAAACCTGCAAAGAATATCTTGGATAGGGTGAGAACAACTTGAACGGGCTTCCACCACATTATCAACCACAATACTATCTGTAAATAATATAAAAAGAACAAAGAAAATTAATCAACCAACTTAAACCACAATAATAAAAGGAAAAGAAAGGTTAAGTGCAGCATTTCTGCCCAATAAACATTTGCATGGGAAAAAATTTTTTAAATAAAAATAAAAATAAACAAGTAGACTTGTAACATACAAAGTATGTAAAAACAAGTGTCTATCTCTCTCAGAATAATTTTTTTAAACGCTATCTACATAGCATTTTCAGTAATTCTGTGACATTGGCAATGATAGGATATGAACATAGAAGATAGATACTGTCCAGAAATGGAATGAAAAACACAGAACTAAGAGTTCACAATCAAGTTACAAACTATCCCCAAAACACTCTTGCATTGCAAAAATTTCCAATTGAAACTAAAATATAAAAATCTTTCTTCATCTTGAATTAGTCTTTCTATAAATGGAATTCTACAAAATTATGCAAGAAATCTTATCCTGGCCAATCATACATGATTTCGTACATTAAACAGTAAAAAGTGAGGCACAAAATTCAAAAACTCTCTAATTTCATAAGGACACATGAAGGAGAAATGCAACAAAAAAAGGCTAAACAGGGGGGAAATGTAGTGTTTCCATACATTCTTCTGTTACGAGCATATCTAATTTAGTTTTATAATTTTGAATTTAAATAAATTAAAGCAGTTGCAATAGTTATTGGTCACCATGACCACTGTACAGAAAATGGTGCGTAAAAGGTCAATCCTTTCCCACATGATCGAATTTAATTTGTTGTAGATTTTTACCTAAAGAGGATAAATGAATGAAAATAGGAGAAATAAACTATTCACAAGATCAGTAGTTTGAGATATAAGAGTTTGGCTTCCCTTGAAGAGCCTATTTGGAGATTTTGCATTCCTCAATTAAACCAATCACTTTTTTCTTATCCATGTCCATCTATTATGTGTATTCTACTTAGAAAATAAAAGGGCTCATATAATCTTCTGAGCTACAACTTTATCAATTTTGTAAAAATTTTATTTTACATTGACATCTTAGTTCAAAGTAGAGGCATGGTCAATAAAATATGTCGATACTGTCTTAATATTATGTATATTTGTAATAGCTAGGCAACACTTTTTGTATGAATTTTTGTATAAATTCACTTCTGTGTTCATACTGAGCCTTGCACCTTAAGCACCACGAACTCATTGTCTTAATGCTAGTTTGTATCTACTGTAAGCAGTCTAATTGGTATAGATACAATGTGAACTACATAAAAATACTTCCTTTCTAATATATTAATTTCTAATTTTATCTTACAATGTCTTACCATACATCCTTTTTAACATTTGCACTGCTACATGTTATCCAACAATCTTAAAATATTTTTTTTTTGAAAAGAAAGAGATTATATTAAGAGGGGCAACAGAAACAATCTTAAAATACATTTAAAAAAGAAAATCATTCCAGCAAACATGACTTTCTAGGGTAAAGAAACTCTCTTGCTTCTGACATTAACAATCTACTCTTTTATATGCAGCACCAAATACTTTAGGTCAACATGTTTTGCCTTATCACGTGTGCTTCTCAAAATTTGCAACTACACAATAACCTCAGAATAACGAAACAATTGTCACCTACAAAAAAAAAAAAACATAAACTAATACCTGTGATTCAATTAATGATACAAGTTCTTCAAGACAAATAGCGCATATCATTTTGCTACAGCAACTTTCTAATGATAGCCAATCAAATGTATGACAGTGTAAGAATATGGAATTTGAGCCCATGACTTGAACCCCTTAAACTAGAGGAGCAAGCAACCCAATCCAACCTGACTATCAATAGGTTGAGTTATTGGTTGGGTTGCTCATATAATTATTTAATAAACCCAACCAAATTGAGTCGAGTCTTAAGCTTATTTAATACCAATTGGTCTGACCCTATATATACAACTTATACGTTAAAATCTATTGATACACTCCTAAATAAAGCAAAGTTCTACCCGAACACTATTTCTATCTAATAGCCCAACCTTTCTAAAGTTTAGACCCTCATCACGGAACCTGAGCACATGCTTTAAAATGGGGGCTTGAGTGCAAGTGTTGCTACAATGCAACATGGTAACTGTTTGAGTGAAAAGAGGGAAGGGGAACCTTTCTATAGGAGAGTCAACCTCTCCCCCATCAAATGGGGTGACAGACCAAAAATGAACACTTGCTATTATAATTATAAAAGAAGAATCACTTCATTCTCCTATTCTTTCAATGTGGGACTAACAAAGATTGTTTCCCACTATATCAAAGATTTTTTTAAATGAAAATAAAAATGCATCAGTGTTAGTTACAACAAGTTGCAGTATTATTTGTTGAATGTATTTTGAAGAATTTGAATTAACATTTTAGTATCTAATCTATGCATGAATTAGACAGACCATATATAGTTAAATGTGCTATTTATTTGTCACATTAGATAGAAACATTACCCGATTACTAAATAAAACCAATTTGATGCCATTTAGGACAAATATAAAATTGTTTCAAAAGAGACACGTCAAATTATAAAATGAGTGGTATTTGTTTAATAGTGTAAATGCATGCAAATTAGCCAAATCATCAAATTGACTAATTCAAAAATGTGATCAGTTCTACAATAGTAAAACTATAATATAATTAAATATAGGTGCAAATAATCTTTTAAAAAGGAATTTACCAAATAAATTTAGGCCTATGGTGCAACTTTGCCCATAAACTATTTTCATAAGAGCACCCTGCGTCCTAATCTCTTTTAGGTGCATTCTTATCCTCCAAGTGACACAAATGGTGTAAATCTATACAAAATTAACTCTACAACATCCACATGTTAGGGCAATGCGATAATGCAGCAGCCCCACCCCACCAAAAAAAGGAAAAGTTAAGGGCACAAAGTGCTATTATGCAAATAGTTTAAGGCAAAGTTGTACCACACGAACATTCATTCTTATATCAACCTTGCTACCAAATCACCTTATACCACAACTTTTTTTTTTTTTTTTTGAGTATCAATTCAATATCAAAAAATATATATTAAAATTAATAAAATGTTGTTATATTTTTTAAAACAAAATATAATACTTAAAAGAATAGATAATACATAAATTTAGTAATTATGAGCATAAATTAGTATTTAAGACTGAAAAATTTGTTAAAAATCTTAATACAGCCAAAAAGACAAACTTTAAAACGAAACTCAATTTAAATAAAATCATAGAAAGCATAAAAAAAAAAGGTTTGTACAAAAACTACATTAACAAATTATGATCAACCATATCACATTAATTTAGTTCAACCTCTAATTGGTACAATACGTAATAAGGTTCCTCATACGTAATATATGTTCATAATTATCAAATGTATGCTCGTAATTAAAAGTCAATCTATACATAATTATGCTCATAATTATTAAATATTTTCCATATCAATTATTTTATAACTTAATTTATACATAATTATGAGCATAATAAATATTAAATGTAATGCATTTCATATTTTAAAATGTATACTCACTTATATAATAATTATAAATATTATATTTTAAAAAAAATACTTGAATGTCATCAATTGAAGTACTATTTTTTTATATTAAGTCAGCATTCAAAAAACATAAAAATTAAACAGTTATAGTACAACATGATTGGTAAGGTTGTCAATAACACGAGAACAAATATTGGTACGGTACAACTTTACCCCTAAACTATTTGCCTAAGAGTATGTTGTGCCAAATTCTTTTTTTGGGAGATGGGGAGGAATCTATCACATCATCGTCTTGTCAACATCATATAACATTTGACATGTCACAAAAGCTTGCCTTAACAGCTAAATGACAAAAGTGGTCAATTTTGAGCAAGTTTACATCATTCGTGTCACTTTAAGGATAAGAATGTGCACAAAATAGGACCATAAAACAAAAATTCGACTTTCCTCAAACTTCAACCTTCGAAAATCAGAATTAAATCAAATAATTCAAGAAATTCGAGAGAACTTTTGCAAAAATTTGCCGACTTAGAAAAGTACTAAAAAATTCATGTAAATGCTAATATATGCATAATTTTCATTAAAAATTATGAAAAAAATAAATATAAATTCATATATTTTACATATAAATGTATAAATATAATGATTTCAAACATGCATTTTAACATTAACAATATTTAATGTCTATCGTACATGTTAAAAATTTTATATTATTTACTCATGCATTCAATGAATTTTGCCGAACTCTTCGAAGTTTTCACAAATTTTGCCAAAAACTTTGAATTTTGCAAAATTTCTAAAAAAAATTGCAATTAGACTCTGGTTCAATAGCCAAAAAATCCAAAATAATTAGTCGAATTTTGCCAAAATTCAACAAATTTTCATTTCTAAAATAGGACACAGATGCCCTTATAGAAATAGTTTAAGGGCAAAGTTGCATCATTGGCCTAAAATCTATAATTTGAAAATATAATAATCATGCATTCATGTTCATTATCTAGTTATGTAGCTATAAGCTATAATCAGACCATAGATTGATGAAAATAGATAAACCACACAACTTCATGCGATGATGACATGGTTTTCCTAGTTAACAAGCAATGGCACCAACATGCTATGAAAAAACATTATTTAGTTAGAGTAGGAAAAGGCTAAGGTACCAATATTGGAACTTAAAATAGTGGTTTTTTCAACTTATTCTAGATCAATCGGAACTCAAGGTGACAAATAATTAAAATGCCAAACCTATAAAAAAAACATGTTAGATTTGAATATGCCAAGTTTGGAGCTTTATTTCAAAAGAAAGCATAGAGGAAAAAAATCAAAACAAAAAAGAATAATAAAACTCTTGACCACTTTAAAAAAAGAAAAAGAAATCAATAATTTAACCCATATAATGTTAATATTTTTTTTTTAATCTTGTGCTTCCAGTAAAACTAATTATAAAATAAATGTGGTGGCAAAATCTTACCAAAACTAGCTTCAAGATTAATTATTTAATAATTTGGGAGCAAATTTATAGTGATGTAAGGAGAGCTTTGCATAACACAATTGCACAAATTTTATAAGTTATATTGTACTCTAACTTTCTTCTCATTATTTTAATCAACTACAATGTTCGTAAATGTTGATGATGCATACTATATAATATTTAAATTTTTACTATAAAATTTTTTATATAAATTGAAAAGTAAGAAATGATTAACTTTTAACCAAGTGTAGACTAAAAAAGGCTTTGAAATTTGAAAACATCTGGATTAACGAATTAACCTATGTTATTGGAAGCCTTTAATTTAGTATAACATAAAAATGTCAACATTTCAGATTATGACATGGATATGGGATATATATCCAATACTTTATATTTTAAAATACTACTAAATAAATTTTTCAATAGAAAGAAGATAAAGCATTAAAAAAGAATAATAAATGAGTGAAAATAATAAAAAATAGCATATAATACAGTTGATTCCTTGTATCCCAAAATTTAAAAATGGACAAGTCAAGCTTTTAGTATGCACTTGCATCCAACACCCACACCTAGGTCAAGGTAGCATAGGTATGAACTAGTAGAAGCATGGATGTATTCTATATTCTCTTCAATTTCACATCTGTTTTGGATTGCCCTATCTCTTCTCTCTTCCTATTTCATGAATCTATTTGGAAGGCACCATCAAAGTTTAAATTTTTGGTTTGGGGAAATGCCCATGGAAAGATCAATACTAGGAGCGTGCTATAGAAACATTTATGTCTTTCCTCCGATTGGTTTTTTTGTTCCACCATGAGTTGGAATCAACTAGACTTTATGCTGGGAATATCCATTTTTAAAAGGGATATGGATGAGGCTGTATGCTGATTTCCAGGTCATGGAAAACTAACAGGGCGATGCTAACGATATCCAATATCTTCCCCTTCCTTGGTAGTTTCCATTGGGGCGGATGCACAATCAAGGGTGGTTTGCTTAGCAGTTTTGTGGTCGCTATGGAAGGAGTTAAATTCTTTGTGCCTGTTCAGAAGGAACAGAATCCATAGCTGAATCCATTTTTTGTACTATCTCAGCTGGATCTACGGGTGAGCTTTCATGATAAATGTAAAAAAAAAATGCAGCTGTTTGGGAGCAGTCACATTTTCTTCCATCTTATTGGGTTTCTAATAGTAGTCTTTCTAGGGAGTTCACTTTCAGCTTTTGGCTAAGATGGTGGAGTGTTTTATTACAATGTCATTAGAATTTGGTTCTTTATTCATGTTTCTAAATTGCAAAATTTTATGTTGGTTCTTTAAAAAAAAACAAAAAACAAAAAACAAATAGGACAAAAAAATGACTTGGTCTTCAATCATAATAAAAATGCAAATTTGACATATAATGTATAGCCCATTCAATTGACTATAGTTATTAGTTCCTCACATGAATATAGCCCATTCAATTGACTATAATTATTAGTTTCTCACATGAACAAGAGTTACTAAATATTGATAATGAAGACAATAACATTTACCAATGATGACAAAAATGGCCCTTAAATAACAACTTTTGTGACTTCAAATTTTTTAAACTTTTTATGCAAATTATGATGATTTATATAATTCTATAGTTATTTCATATATAAAAAAGAATCTAACATGACAGTTAATACTAATTAGTGTTCAAAAGGAACATAGCTAGATAATAGATAAAAAGGAGTTCCCTCACTAATATTTAGTCTCACATTAAATATGAAGAAAGGAGGAAGAAGAGCACTACTCTCGTAAAGCCTTCCTTAGCCTTTTTTAACCAATGATTCCAAGATATTGCATTGTCCCCTACTGGATAGGGAGGAGGCTACTATTATAAAAGCCCCCCTCTTTTTTCAAACACTCATTCTCTCTTCTCCAAAAATTTCATTGGAGAAAGGTTCTCTTCTTTAAGGAAATGTTTCTCATTCTTCAATTCACACATTAATGACTAGATAAGAGAAAAAAAAATGAACAAAACTTTTAATCTTGTTTAATATGTGACTTGTCTTCTTTTCTTATGTTTTTTTTTTAATTATTATTATTTCAGGTTTGCTCCTAGGCTGGGCTGAACCAAACCCAAACTTTGGTCAATCAAGTAGTTTCTAGTATTGATGGGTCTCCAATCAGGTTTGGATGAAGAGAAAGTTTCACCCAACCTGCACAAACTCATTTACACCCCTACCTTGAGCCATGAGTTTAATAACTTCATCAAAAGTTTAAGATTAACTTATTTAATTACAAAAGTGTAATACAAATTCTTGAACAAAAGCTTCATACTGCAGCAAGGACTAGGGAATAAAGTATCCATATATAACATTGTTGTCAGAATTGTCACTTAGAATCCAATTGTATCACGGCTTGCTTAAGTAGAATTGGAATTTGGATCAAATGAATTGTAACATGTACAATACAAATGTGAAGCGTATGTTTGTACATATTAAGTACCAATAAAGTGAGAATGGTATTAGTATTTTTTATCTAATAAACAATTTGGGCCAATTCACTTGCAATTCAGAAGTATAATGATTCAAAAATCCAAAAAGGCCACAGGACTGAATTCAAATAAATGAATCATAAGGCTTATGCTCTTGTAAATTGTTATCACCAAGTGGAATCAAAATTTAGTCTGTAAAAATCATGACATAAAGCCAACGAAAGAACTCAATTTTCATTAAATAAAAAATAAAAAATGTTTCACTATACAAGCACAAGATATGTGCTTGCAAAATCACCTCTTCAATGGACATAGGACTTGCTCTAAACTTGGAAAAGCAGATGATGAATTTACCTGTATACAGTACACCACAGCATTTATAGTAAAGAAACTTGGCCTAAGCCCATCAGTAGATGCAGCACGCGCCTGTTCAACAAGGACAGCAAAAGGCACAACCAGCATATATCAAGCTAAATCAAATTGGCAAAAGCACATGATAGAAACCAAAAATTCAAATTAATAGTAAATCCAATAAGCACATACAAAACGTTATGGCCAGAGAAAGTTAGTGAACAAAATCGCGGTAAATTGAAAACAGAAAGAAAAGTTAGCAATAATTCAAACTCAACCTGATAGTAAATCTCAGCCCAAAACAGAACTAGAAGCGCATACGTAGTAAAGAACATGAGACTAGGCATGTCAAGCAAGATATGTTGGAGAATCTGTCACATGATGGCCGACAACAGACCATCAGTTATAAATTCCAAGACCAATCAAACCAAAAATAAATAAATAAAATATCACTTCCACGATAACCATCAAACATTGCCTAAACATACATGGGGTTTTATCTTTTGCACGTCGCGACGGAAAGCAAAGACTAGAGATCGAACTGTCCATCACAAACCAAGCATAAACATGAGGAAAAAAAAAAAAACCAAAATAGCCCTCAAGAGGAATCAAAAACACAATCACGTACAAAATACGAACCCCCGTTCACCAGAAAATTCAAAAAATGGAAGACCTTTTGAGTCGTCCACCCATACTCCGGCACTCTCAATTCTATCCGAACCAGTTGGATCTGCAATCAATCAATCGCAACAAGAAAACCAGTAATTAACCCTAACCCTAACCCTGAAACCAAAAAATAAACCAAATCGATTCATAAATCTCTAACACCAAAAATAAAATAAAAATAAAAATAAGAATAAGAATAAACTATCTGAAACATCAATTCGCACCAGAGCAATAGCTGAGACGATTCCAAAGAGAGCAGCGAGCGTATGAAAGATCCGATCTTGCCACACCGGCGAATCGTTCACGTCGTGCCACCAGCTCTCCGCATTCCGCAGCTTCAACGCCATCACCGTTTCGACCGACGCCATCATACGGCCCTCGACGCCGGCAGAGCAAAAATAAATTTCCCGGCGAAGTTACTCCCGGAGATCAGATTATTACAATTGTTCGCAAAAGCTAATACACGAAAAGAAGATTGAAAGAACAAACATTTAAAAAGAGAAAAAGAAAAAGAAAAAAGTAAATGAAAGGAGTTGAAGGAGTACAAAGAACCCTAAATTGGATGGACCGAAGGCCGAAGGCAACGAGAGATTCCAGAATCGCTAGTTGTTTACGGCTTTCTTTTGCTTGGGACCGGCTAGGGGTAGGATTGGTAATTTGTTGTGTTTAACTTTTGGACACGTGGTGGCTTTTGGCGCGACAGATCAATTGAGGTCGAAGTCCCACGTGGGTACCAGTTTCTTCCTTCGGTTGCCAGCTCAATGGACAGCTTGGCCTTGTCTAATTTTTATCAGTCACAGCAGTTTGGCGCGCTTGCACGTTCTTTCACTCGTCCTGGCTCTAGGTGAGATCGGATCTTCGGGTCGGGTAGAGTCCATGGAAGGAAGGAGGAGTCGCCTAGTAGTGCTCATGAAGATAAAAATAAATAAATAATCCAACTAAACTCATGTAATTACTTCGATTCATTTTGATTTGTGTGACATTATCTTTAGTTTTGGTTTGTTTTTTTAGAAAATTAATTGGTTCGATTTGAATTATGGATTACATATCTAAAAATTGAATAAAATTTATTAAAAAATATACCATTTTAGTCAAATTTAAAATAGGGTAAAGTTAAATGTAATAGCATAATTAAAATTTTTTGAATATATTAATTGATTTATACTTAATTACTTAATATTTGTAACGTTATTATTGCAGTTACATGGAAGATTGATTTTAAAAAATGATTAAAAAAACTTAACGAATCTAGATACATTTTATGTTATAATTTTAATGATAAAACTATATATAATATTGTTAAAAATATTAAATATATTTTAAAAAAGGTTAAATAATAATAATCATTAGATGAATAACTATGAGGTCAGCATTAGCATCACAATTAATCCAAATTAAATGAATAACTATGAGGTCATCATTAGCATCACAATAAATCCAAATTAAATCAAATCAAACAAATTTGGTTCGATTTGGTTTGAACACATCTTCAATTCAATTTTGAATTATGAAAACTTGAATGAAACTTAATTTAGTTTGGTTATTTTAATTAAAATTGAACTGAATCAAACCATGAACACCTCTGGACCCACCTTAGATTATCCATTAATCCTTTAGTTTACAGATTAAAACAATAAAAAAAA
>JAJIYU010001000.1:0-41325 GCA_030144865.1 Tinospora cordifolia
GAATCAAATCTAAAACTGAAAAATATTTTAGCATGCTTAAACTGAAATTATTCATGATTTCAAAAATCAAATAACCAATGAACATGCTAGAACTTTGAATAAGAAAAAGGGTGTAAAAGAAATCATTTCCACATTAATATGTAGTTTCCCCCAAAGTTGAAGCAATAGTTCCCAATGCTCAAACACCAAGACAATCACCCAAGAAGAATCCTCAAACCAAGAACTTTTCACAGTCAAGAGAGAAAAGAAAAGTGAGAAGGGGTGCCAAGAAGAGGGCTTGGAGCACAAGATGAAAACTCAACTCTTGTTACTTGGGATGATTTGATTTGTGAGCATGGGGGGTTTATATAGAGTTCAAACTAGTGTAAAATGGTAAGTTTTTGGTGAAAAACTTGCAAAAATTCAAATTTTCGTGTCCCCCAAGCACAAGAGATTAGCAAGTGATTTTTTTGGAAATTTTTGGGATTTTAGAAACCCTTTTTTGGATTTTTGAAGCATTTTTACTGATTTAATTTGGATTTTCGATTATTATTTTCGGAGCTGTCGGGTCATCCTCGTATCACGCATACATACTTGGATTGGGCGGATTGCAATTGGAACGTTAGATTTTCCTCAGGTTTTGCACACACATCTCGGATTTATCAGATCCTTAAATCCCAGCGATCGGATCTTCCTCGAGTGCATCACTCAGTTCGTGATCGACGGAACGCGACTTCCTGGACCGTTGATCATCCTCGAGTGCAGTTCTGAATCACGATCGAGATTACCGAATTCACTGTGGACCGTTGATCATCCTCGAGCACAATGCTGAATCGCGATCGAGATTACCGAATTCATCATGGACCGTTGATCATCCTCGGGCGCAGTGTCATTCGTGATCGATTGATAACGAATCCAATATGAGCCCTTCGATTGTCCTCGAGTTTTGTGTGCGATGGTCATCAAGATGAGATTACAGATCTTGGCCGTTCGATCTCAGTTATTCAGTGCTCCTGGGTGCCGTTTTGGACTTCGATCGTGACCGTGAGATTTTAGATCCTACGGATGATGGATTTCTAGCCGTTGGATCGTGTTTCTAATACCAAAATCACTATTCTAAGTTGCTATTATCCGAAATTTTTCCAATTAGACACTTTCTAATTGATAAAAACCTAATTTTCTTGTATATTCCCTTCTATTTTGATGATTTGCTAATATTTTTTCCTTTCTAATTTATTTAATATTGTATTTATTAGATATCTTTCTATTTCTTTAATATTTTTAATGCTAATATTTAGATAATCTAGATTTTTCTTTTCCATGTATTTTTATTTATTTCTTATTTCATTTTCAGATAATAAATTATGTAATTATACACTATTATTTACATAATGTTTGATTTATTTTTAATAAATATATTTTATTTAATTACATTATTTTTTTCTATGTATATATTCTTCTAGTATTCACATTTATTATGCTAACACACACCTTATTCATTCGCATATTAGCTTATATGTGTAAATATTTTATTCCTATTTATTTCTTAAGCAATTTCCTAAAATTCATAATTAATTCTACTAAACCTTAATTTTCATTTAATTATCAAATTAAAGTCTTATTTGCTTAATTTTTCTATATCTCTAATATATTTTATTTTTTTTGTGCCAACCCACAATTTGCACCCAACATTTTATTAAAATCTTTGAAATTAATTCACTTAACTTATTTTATTTATTTTAAATTATTTGACAAAATTCTGGGGTATTACAACATCGGGGGCAACAGCATTGGCTATGGTTACCCTGACACTTGAGGCCCTTACAAAGATGATGTAGAAGGCAGTGGAGCAGGTTATTAAGACCTTGCAGCCACCAACATTTGCACAGCCACCAACACCCATGCAGCCACAAGTGCACTCACAAGCATTGCCAGAGTTACCAGTACAGTTAAAGCCTTGGGCTCACCAGGAGGCTAGATTATAAAACTCATTGCCACCTAGGAGACCAGTCATGTATGACTAGGAGCAACGAGAATTGTTAATTGAATTCCAGAAGCTATAGCCCAGTATTTTTAAGGGCATGATTGATCCCTATTCAACAAACAGGTGGCTTATGGAGATGGTTAGACATATGAATGTTATAGGGGTATCCGAAGACAAGAAGATGACATTGGTAGTGCACCAACTAGTGGGACTGGCATATCATTAGTGAGAGGTCATAAAGAATGACCTCACCATAGATGAAAGAGATTTTACTTGGGATGAGTTCAAGGACCTATTTTATGACACATTCCTCCCTACCGAGACGACGACGCAGCTGTAGTTAGATTTTTCATCACATTAACACAGTTGACCATGACAGTATCAGAGTATGAGCAAAAATTTGTAGAGTTGTCTAGGTATGCTCCAGAGTTGGCAAAGGATAAGTAGGCAAAGACAGAACGATTTACAGAGGATCTGAATGTGGAGATCAGGCAGCTTATTGCTCCATTGAGGTTGACTAATTTGTGAGACATTGTGGTGAGAGCACAAAGGATAGAACAGGACATAAAACAGGAAAGGTTATTGGAGACTGAGCACAAGAGAACACAATCTGAATAGAATGCAGGAGCTCTGCCAAGGAAATAGAGTAGATTTAAGGCATTCAGAGCATTCCCTATTCAATCAATCATTCTTCAAAACATTATCACACATGCAAGACTTATTCAAATTAAAATAAAGAAGTAGAAGTTAGAAGTCACTTCCACGTTAATTGCGTCTCTTCTGCACACTTCTGAAATCTGGCAGAGTTTCGTTACCTCAAAGCTTCCAAATACTCAAAAACTCTCAAGAACACTCAAGAACAATTCAAGATTACTCAAGAATTGAGGGGATTGCCAAGAAGAAGGCTAGAGAGAGTCAAGAAGGACTAGTATGCTCTTGATTTGGGATGAACACAATGTGAGCATTAGGAGTCCTTTATATAGAGTTCAAAATAGTGTAGAATGGTAAGTTTTTGCTGTTCTCCTTGTAGGAAACTTGCCAATTATTCAAAATTTTATGCCCCCCCAAGCATAGAAAAATAGCAAGTGTGTTTGAAAAATTTAGAAACACAATTTATAGATTTTTTTTGGAACTTTTTTTTTATTTTTTTGGATTTTTTCGTGATTTCTCGATTTTAATCAGAGCCTCGAATCACAATCGTTAGATTATTCTCGATCGCAGCACTCATATCACGGTTAAGTTTTATGAAATCGCTGTGGGTCGTTGGATCGTCCTCGAACATATCGCTAGATCACAGATCGTGTGGGTTCGATCTGGGTCGTAAGATCTTCTTCAAGCTCGGCATTCGGTTCGCGATCGATCGGAACGTGTCTTTTTGGGCCGTCGGATGCGCATCGATCGTGTTGTGCGAATCTCAAGCGTGATCAACGAATTCCATCTGGGCTATTGGATGATACTCGATCGTGGTGTGTTCGCGATCTCCGACTGCGCTTCTAATCTGGCCCGTTGGATGTTCCTTAATTTTAGCACTTTCGCGATCACGATTTGCGCCTGAGCCCTGAGCCATTGTATCTGATGGATTGAACGTGGTCCGTTGGATTTGGCTGATTCGGTGCATCTGGGCGCTAGTTTTGGTTTTGATCATGACCGTGATATCTTAGATCATGCGGATGATATATTTCTGGTCGTTGGACGCAGTTTCTAATACAAAAATCACTTTCTAAGGTTGCTATTATCCAAATTTTGCTAATTAGACTTTACCAAAACTGTGAGGTGAAGCGAGAATCTCTGTCAGATACAATAGTCTTAGGCACACCATGAGTCTTACAATCTCCTTCACATAGAATTATCCTATTTTACTAACTTGGTCTGTCGATCTGATTGGGAGGAAATGAGCTACTTTAGTGAGACGATCCACAATCACCCAAACTGTGTCTTCTCCTTTCTGATTCTTAGGTAAACCACTGACGAAGTCCATGGCAATGTTATCCCACTTTTATTTAGGGATAGGGAGTGGTTGTAATATTCCAAAGGGTTTCTAGTGTTCAAGTTTCACTTATTGACAAGTTAAGCATTTAGCCACATCTTTCTTCATTCTTCTCCACAAGTAAGTCTTTCTAAGGTTCTAGTACATTTTATCTCCTCTTGGATGCATTGTATATTTGGTGTGAGGAGCCTCATCTAATATGGTCAGCTTACTTTGTCCATTTTGAGGTACACAAATCTTCTCCCCGAGCCATAGGATATTCTTAGCATCTAACCTAAAGTCAACATGTTTTCCCTATGTAATCCTTTTATCAGGCTTACAAGCTACTCGTCTTGCCTCTATTCCTTCTTAATCTGATGTAGTAGATCCAGTTGGCAAGAAATGTTGGTGGAGGTAGGTTTGTTTCTTCTTCAAGATTACACCCAATCTAAAGTCTTCGATCAATTGGTACATCTAACCCTTTCCTTCAATTGGTGCATCAGCCACCACCACATTTGCCTTCCCTGGATGGTAGTGTAGTTAGAAATTATAGTCTTTCCAAAACTTTATCCATTTCTATTGCCTGAGGTTCAACTCCTTTTAGGTGTAGATGTATTTCAAGCTCTTGTGATCCAAAAATAGATCAAATTTCTCAACATAAAACTAGTGTCTCCAAGTCTTCAGGGCAAATACAATGGTTACTAATTCTAGGTCGTGAGTAGGGTAACTTCTCATGTACCTTTAGTTGTCGCGAAGCATAAGTGACTACTTGCTTCTCTTTCATCAAAACTACTCCCGGTCCACTCATTGAAGCATCCCTGTAGAGGACATAAGTGACATCATGGGTTGGAGTGACTAATATAGGGGTCATTGTCAATCTCTTCTTTAGTTCATCGCATGATTGTTTACACTTCTCATCCCAATTGAACTTAACCCCCTTCCTGGTTAGCTTGGTCATAGGTTCTACTAGTTTGGAGAAATCTTTGATGAATCTCCTTTAATATCCAGCAAGGCCTAAGAAACTCCTAGTCTCTGTAATTATTTTTTGTTGTTTCCATTCTATGACTACTTCTACCTTCTTTGGGTCTACAAAGATATGTTTCGCTAATACTAAGTTACCAAGGAACTTGACCGTCTTCATCTAGAATTCACACTTGCTAAACTTGGCATATAACTGGTGCCTTCTAAGGGTCTCCAACACTATCCGCAAGTGTTCTAAGTCTTCAGCTTCTAACTTAGCGTAAATTAGGATGTCGTCCATGAATACCACCACAAACTGGTCAAGGTATTGTCTAAACATTCGGTTCATTAAATCCATGAATGTTGCTGGGGCATTGGTTAAATCAAAAGGCATCGCGGTGAGCTCAAAGTGTCCATATCTTGTTCTAAAGGTAATCTTGTGTATATCAGACTCCCTGATTCTCAACTAGTGATATCTCAACCTAAGATCAATCTTTGAGAAATGAGTGGCTCCTTTCATTTGATCCATAGGTCATCAATCCTTGGTAAAGGGTATTTATTCTTCACTGTAGCTTGGTTCAGCTTTTGGTAATTGACACAAAGTCTCATAGAACCCTCTTTCTTCTTCACAAACAGTATAGGAGCTCCCTAGGGTGATTCACCTAGCCTGATGAATCCTTTCTCCCTGAGCTCATCTAGTTGAAACTTCAACTCGATCAATTCTACTGGAGCCATTCTATAAGGAGGTATGGCTACAGGGTTGGTTTCGAGGTGAAGTTCAATCTTGAACTCTAATTCTCTAGTAGGTGGTAGTCTGGGTAAGTCATCTAGGAACACATCCTTGTACTCACTAACCACTATTAGGTCTTGGATTCCCTTTAGTTCTATGGTTTCTTCTTCAGAGAGTTCCTCTAACTCATTCTTCTACTTTAAGCAGTTCATCATGGCTAAGGTTGGACTCCTTGGTAGTCTCTACATATCCCTATTAATTCTATAGGTTTTTCCAGTAGGTAGGGTTATGATCACACGTTTCTTAGGACAATCTATCTAGGATTGGTACTGGTTTAACCAATCCATCCCCAAGATTACATCATAGCCATAAAAAGCTAAAGTACATAGATTAATCGTTAAGAGTTTATCCTCAAATCTTAGGTCACAATTACAGATTCTTTTTGAGGCAATAGTAGTCCCTATTGGTGTGGACACCTTCAAAGTTATGGGTAGTGTCTTTGTCACAAGTTGTAAACTATTCGCTAATTCTTCAGAGATAAAATACTTAAAGGCACTTGAATCAAATAGTAGTCTTACAGCAACATTAAACAAAAGAAATCTACCTTCTAATATAGGGACCTGGTCTTCTTGAGCCTCAAAAGAGAGCATTCTGGCCTGGTTTTGCTCATGGCCTTGGTTTTGCCCTTGATTGGCATTTTGCTGTTGTTGCATCCCCTAAGGGCGACCCTTCTAACTTTTTCCCTATAGTGGTTGTTGCTAAGGAGCCTGAGTAAGAGTACTCGGACAATCCCTAACAAGATGACCCTTCTGTCTACACACATAGCACAACCCTTACCCCCTGGCATGTTCCTTAAAACTCATTTGTGGCCTACCCCTGTTTCTATGGCACCTTCCCACCACTCTTATTCTTTTTCTGAGCCCCTTGATGATCTTTTTCATTCCTAACCTGTTTATTCTCTCTCTTGACCCATTGTTCTAGGTTAAGCTCTTGTTCTAGTGTCAGGGCCTTTTTTACAACGTCTTTGTAAGTCCTAAGGCCCAGTGCTCTCACTATCTTCCAGATCTCCATCTTGAAACCCTATGCAAAACAATTGGCCTTCATTCTCTCCTCCTTAATCAGATTTGGTGAGAATTTGGCCAGTTTAGGGTACTTTCTTTCATACTCGGCTACTGTCATTTCTCTTTGGTTCAACCGAACAAAATCTTCCTGTAGCTTGCTCAAGGTTGCTTCCAGAAAGAACTTTTCATAAAAGATCTTCGTGAATTTCTCCTATCTCATAACACCAACATCCATGTTAGGGTCCATCCTCATTATATGCTGCCAACTTCTAGACGGTCTCTTGAAGTGGTGTGTGGCTAGTGCTAGCCTTCTAAACCCAGTTACCTTCAACACATTCAGATGCTCCTCCATCTCTTGATTCTAATGGTCTATCATGATACAGTCAATTGTACCTTCAAAATGTAGAAGGTGGAGGTTTCGTAGCTCCATCAGCATCTTCCTCTATTTTTCATCACCCAGATCCTCCCAAATCCTCTAAAGTTTGGGAGTTGGGGCCACAGGTGTTGGTTGCTGAACCAGGATAGGTTCATGTACTCGAAGCTGAGGTACTGCTAGAAAGAGCATCTAGAGTAGAACCTTCATCAGTTGATCAGTAACCCTCCAAGCAACTTCATTCATCATAATCTCCATTCAGGCCTCCGTGCTAGCAGGTATTTCCTGATCCCTTTGCTCGGTCTTGTTAGAAGTGGTGGATTAGGTAGCATATGTTCTTATTCAAACCATTGTCTACAAATCGAATAGATCGTCAGTGTCGAATATTTATACCATCATGACTCTAGATTCATATTTCTAGGTTCTCGATTTGTTTAGTGGCCTAACAGTTTATGCTTCTAGGTTCTTTTTGTTCTCGTATGCAGGATTTAGTTTCACACATATAAACAAATCAAGGATGTTTTTCAAACAATCATACAATCATACAAGTTCACACTAGCATAGCAA
Organism: Tinospora cordifolia; assembly: GCA_030144865.1. NCBI lineage: Eukaryota > Viridiplantae > Streptophyta > Magnoliopsida > Ranunculales > Menispermaceae > Tinospora > Tinospora cordifolia. The sequence continues at coordinate 7,621 of JAJIYU010001000.1, forward strand.
AATTCCAGGCTTCCACCTAAGCTTCCAGGTTCAAGTGTCCGAAACCTTTCTACCCCTTCCACTTAGACTTTCACTCAAAAAATTGCCAACCCAAACAATTTTGCAAATGTCTCGATAACTAAGGTTTCTCGAGCCCACTATACTGAACAATTTCGCATAGAGAAACAAGTTCTTCGAAAGTTGCCAATCTTTCATCAGACATGGTCCATCATTCTTCAAGTCCAGGCTTCCCCCATACCCTCGAATTCTTATGCATCACATACTACATAGAAATCAGAGATATGAATCTTCCCAATCTTGTGTCCTGACCAAACAATAATTCTGTTCTCACACATTTTCAATTTCTAACCTATCCGAAAGTTTTATGCTTTTGATCCACTGTTCCACTCATGTTTCTACCTAAGGTCACTTCCCTAGACCCAAGGTTTCAATCTAGTTGACTCGCAACTTTTGTCTAATCAAGACACCACCTTTGGCATCTTTTTTGCCTTCTAATTAGTTTCTTATGCTAATGTTTTACCTTCTAATTTTCTTTTATTGTAAGTAAAGGTGTTCTTCAACTTAGACAACTCGTATAAGTTGATGGGACAACCTCTAGATCATGGGGCAAGACCAAAGAATGCTTAGCAACTGCACCTTCTAGGGTGGGATAAACCACCTCCCTTCTAATGTTTAGCTTCACTTCGGTTATGGTTTACTCATTTACTCATTATTAACTCAACTTGCACTCTTTATATCCAAACAAAATATTTCGAAGACACTTTCCAAAATAATTTTCAATTTCAAAAAAAGAAGGTAGGGCATTCTAATTTCAACTCAAAGCACAGGTCAAACCTAGTTGAGTTAATACTTTCTAAATTTGAAACCACCATTGGTATAAGATTAAACTTTTATAATTCTAGCACAACAACTAATGTCTAGGCTTGACTTTCTAATTCTTGTCCAGCAACTAATGTCTAGGCTCTGATACCACCCTTATAACACCCCAACCATCAAGACTTTGCTTTAATTCTAACCACAAAGCTGGCCGAGCCATGTTACTTTTACAAGTACACAACTTGCATCCTATTTTATTTCAATTATCCCAAGTCTTATTAATTCACAATGAGGACACAACCCAATTTATTTAATTTTTATTAAATAAGACTATTACAGGAAAGAGATAAAAGAAATGCTCCAATCTTTATTTGTTCAATAAAATAAAGAAGCACATACTTGAATTTCAAATAATAAAAAAGTCCATAACTCAAAATAAAAACTAAATTCAGCAGAAGTCTTAATTTAAACAATTAAAATTTGGACAACATGCCCTTACATACATAAATTTTAAAATTTAAAACCCTATCTAATTTAAGTGGTCTTCATGGATCATTCCATAAATACTAAATTACTAATTCAAATAAAAGAAATTCAAGGCCTATTTAGTGAAATTTGGGAGCAAAATGAAACGGAGCTCATTTTAGGGCTAAATTTGGCAGGTTCTAAAACTCTCATTTAGTGACCTCTAAGAATCCAAAATCACCTAAAATGAAGCAAAGGGATTTGAATCGGCCAATTGAACAACATATCCGAAAATTAGCTCAATTGGTCAAGATTAAGACTCTCATTTGCCAAACACCCTTCAGGGATTTAAATTAGGAAAGAAGTGGAATTTAGGGTACTTTGAGGATTCGAAATGACCTGAAATTTCATGAGATGGCATAAACTAACAAGACACACAACGTATCCAAAAATTGGGACAATTGGCCAAGATTTGGGTAAAGTGCCTTCAGTGGACTCTAAATAAGAAAGGTTTCTAAGGAAAAACGTCTTGGGCCAAACTATATCTTAAAATTTGTGTCTTGATCATGTGGCTCCAAAACTATTGGTTATACACCTAAATTCTTAATGGTTTGAACCCATGAAGCCATGGCCATCCAAAGCATGTGCACTTTACATGGTGGAACACCATGATCGGGTGCACCCCACCATACTCAACCATCATAGGACGTCTTCCCTTATTTGATTCCATAAAACATGATTCAATGTACCATATAAGTGATTCAATACACCACACATATGAGATGTCCCACCTAGGATTTGAAAATCCATGAAGATTGATTCCATACAACAAGCTAATGATCATGCGCCCCATGCCTCACCTAAGCAAAATCGGTCCACCCATGCACATGTGTGTGTGTGCACACATGTGAATCAACCTAATTAGAAAGGTTTGAAATCAAAATTGAGGCTCACTCACAAACCCTTGCCGTCAGCCCTACACAAGAAACAAAAAATAGAAAGTATATAAGGGAAATCTAGCCATGGTGCCAAATCTAGGGGATATGCCCACTTGGTCTACCATGTATGGGTCCAGCTCAAATGAGAAAGTTTCCTAGAACCAAGATCAATATCTAAGACTATGATATGATGTCCCTCATGTGGTGATAATGTGCCCACCAAAGCTAGACATCCAAGAAAGGCAAAAAAAAGGAAAAATTGCCATGTGTGTGCTTATGTGATGAGCAAGCAAGAGAACCAAAGGAGAAGGTTCTAAGAGAACATTCTCTCTCACTATGGGACGTCCAAAATGGCTATGGAAGAGTTCTAGAATGAAGATATTCTCTGAATTTGAATTAAAAAAGATGCTAAAGAATATTCCTAAGTGCCATAAAAAATAGGCAAGATTGATGATCCATGAATTCACTTACCATGTCTCTCTTTTAGTATTTGGAAACTTGCTCTAAAGTGAAAAGCTACCCATGCTGCCCAAGCTACCCTATGACGTCCCCCTTAGCCCTTGGAAAGAAACTATAAATACCCCCAAAGTTGCACACAGTCCCTCATTCCAAGAATAAGAGGGATACCTCACTATTGTGCTCTCAAACTTTTTCTTCTTCTTCTTCTTTTCTTTTTGTTTTCTTTTGTGCAAAGGTGAGAGACTTTTAGTTCTAGCATTTAGTGATTAGTAGAGAGTTGTTTTGCTAAGATTCAAAAGTGCTAAAGAGAAGGAAACCTCACTGAAATTTGGGAAAAATGTCTCATCTAAGGTGAAAGTTGCTTTCTTAGACATTCTTTTCAAATTTGAGCCATTAGCATGTTCATTCTTGTGTGACATTTTTTGTGTTTTTTTGAAAATCATGATGCACATTTTCACTTCTATTTTTCAGTATTTGTGTATGTTTCTGTTTTGATGAATATTCAAAGTCATGCATTTATGATGCTTATTTCATGTTAGTATCATGTTTAGGAGTTATTCTAAAGTTTGGTGTATGATATTGAATGGTGGGTAAATTGTTTTACAATTTATTAAATTCTGAAATTTATTTGTAGCTTATTCTTATGTTCTAAAATTTTATTTATATTTCATGAATATGGGATTTAAGATGAGAAGATGGTGATACAAACCACGTACCATCATAGTAAACACATGGTTGTTATAGATGTTCTCTTCTTATGATTAGTTCATAAGGTTTGTAATACCTAAGTGATTAGTTGGTGGGTTAGAGGCACTAAGTCCAAAGTCCAATGAAATAGACTAAGAAATATCATATTTTACTCTAAGGAGTCACTTGGTTGAGAACATCAAGGGTTGAAAAACTCTTTGGTCCAAGTTACAAATTTATATAATTTTGATGCTCAAAACGCCTAATTTTTTTAGAGTATTTGAATTATGGATGTGTTAATCATTTGAATATGAAAATGGTTATTTAAGATCCACTGAGCTTAGTGTTCACCCCTCCTTTAACATTTTTCTGAAAATTGAATATGCAAGGATTTGGGGCATCTCTTTGTTAAGAAATTTTAATGTAGGGCATGTTCACCCAATTTTGTTATGAATTCCGCTATAATTTTTTTTAATTAAAAGTTATGTATTTTTCTCTTTATGAATTAATAAAGATTAGAATTTTCTTTTATCTCTTATTATGTGGCCTTGTTTAGTTTTTATATTAAGGCATGGGATATTGGGAATAAAAAGTCAAGTGTGCGTCACTTGTAAAGTAACACCAGACTCAGTCCGCCTTCTGGTTAAGTCCACTGTTTCAATAGTGGTTAAGTCCAAACACTCATAATGAAGAATACGGGGGTTGGGATGTTACAATTTAAAAGTATGATGCATGCCATATGTTGTTTCCATGCTTTGAATGTATATATGTTAAACATGCTAAATTTGCTTATTTTGATTTATGAGTCATGATTATGAGATTTAATGAAAGATGTTGAGCTTAAGAATAACGCACTGTCAAAGTGAACATTAGGGTCACTGTAGGTGTTATTTACTTGTGATTAGTTCACATGGTTCAAGTCCAAAATACTTGGAATATGGTTTAGACCCTAAACCCAATGGAAGGTGACATAAAGATTTATCTTTCCACCTGAAAGGAAGTATTTTGATAAGAACATCAAGGGCCTTAAAAATCTTTTAGTCTAATTTACAACTATAAACAAAATATTATTTGAGACACCTAATGATTTTCAAATGCTTGAATTTGAATGTGTTGTTAGCCTAAATTGGTATTTTGGTTGTTTGAATCACATGAAGACTTTGATATTAGATAGGCTCTAATTTTAGAAAGTTTTTATATTTGAATGTAAGGGCATGTAGCACAAATTTTGAATATCTATAATGTAATACTTTCATTGAATTTAATTTCTTTTATCAATTTGGAGTTGTGTACTCTTTTTTATTATATCAATAAAGATTTGGAAAGTTTTCTTTTATCTCTTGTGTAATTACCTTATTGAACTTTGTTTATAAATTGTGGATTAAATACCCACGAATCTCAATGAGGCATGGGATAAAAGTAATAAGAGGTCAAGTTGTCTACTTGTAATTTAATACTGGCTTGGCCCGCCTTATGGTTAAGTCCAATCGAAAGTCTCAGGGGTTGACTCTTAGATTCTCAGTTGGTGATATCCTGACCTAAGATCAATACCTGAGAAAAGAGTGGCTCCTCTCAATTGATCGAATAGGTCATCTATCCTTGGTAGGGGTACTTTTTTTTACCATTGCCTGCTTCGGGTTCTGATAGTCAACACATAGTCTCATGGACCCATCTTTCTTCTTCATGAAAAACACTAAAGCTCCCCCTGGTGATTCACTTGGCCCAATGAATCCTTTCTCTCGAAGCTCGTCTAGCTGAGTCTTTAACTTGATTAGCTCACCAATGCCATCCTATCGGGAGGTATGGCTATCGGGTTGGTTCTAGGATGAAATTCAGTCTTGAATTCTACTTCTTTACCAGGTGGTAGTCCAGGTAAGTCATCTGGAAACACATCTTCATATTACCTAACTATTTCTAAGTCTTGGATTCCTCTTTGCTCTATAGGGTCCTCCTTAGAGAGTTTCTCAAACTCATCTTTCTGCCTCAAGCAATTCAACATGGCTATCATTAGGCTTCTAGATAATTTCTGCATATCATCATTGATTCTATAGATTTTCCCCAAAGGTAGGTTTATGGTTACTCACCTCTTAGGAAAATCTATTTATGCCTGATACCAATTTAACCAGTCCATCTGCAAGATTACATCATATCCATAAAGTAGAATTATACAGAAGTTGACTGAGATAAGTTTATATCCAAACCTTAGGTCACAACTACACATTCCTTTTAAGCTGATGGTAATTCCTATGGGTGTGGATACATTTGAAGTTATAGGTAATATTTTTGTTACTAGTTGCAACCTATGTGCTAGTTTTTTTAGAAATAATAGACTTTGTAGCACCTAAATCAAACAACAATTTCACAAAAAAATTAAACAATAGATATGTACCTTCTACTACAGGGACATGATCCTCTTGAACATCAGTAGCGGCGAACACTTTGGCTTGGTTTTGTCCATGGCCTTGGTTGTTGTTCGGTCGGGGTTTTTACTGTTGAGGACGTCCATTATGTCTTCCTCCTTGATTGTTTTGTAGTTTTTGTTGTTGTCAAGTTTGGGTTTTGGTAGGACAGAACTTCACAATATGTCTTAACTGGTTGCAGTGAAAGCACAATCCTTGACCTCTAGCCTACTCCAATTGTTTCTCTGTGGCTTGTTTGGTTCAATTATGAGTCTGAGGCACTTTGTTGCCACCATTTTTACTGTAATCCTTTTTTTCTAGTTTTCTTGGTAATCTTTGTTATTACCATGATCATGTGCACTCTCACCCTACCCAAAGCTCCATGGGATGTTTCCATTGTTTGAGCCCTTGTAGAATGATCCCATGCACTACACAATTGATCAAGTACACTCACACCTATGGGACGTCTCACCTAATTAGAATCCTTAAGTTTATCTTTTAATGGATGATTTATGTTTTAAGCTTGACCAATCTTCTTATCTATTTCTTCAATGCATTTTTTGAAAGCAGGTATATATATTGATGGTTGTGAATTAGTGTTATAGTTCTTTACTTTGGAACGACATGTTGGAATTGTGCTATTGAGGATCAAGCACAATTTTAAGTTTGGGGTGCACATAGAAGAAATTCTTCTTCAATTTAGGTCAACTTCTTTTAATTTTTTGTACTACAATGTTCCTAACGACATACTTATAGGCGTGTCATAATTTATTTTTCATTGAAACTCGGTTTAAGCATTTGTCATTAAAACATAAGCATATTGGTTATACTTAAGCTAAATCTATTTCATATTTTTCTCTGAAAAGTCACTAAGTGACCTATGAAATTGAAAATTCCTTTAGTGTGATGAAATAAAGAACTTAGGACAGTTTCAAATAGTCTGTCCACTTGGTTTATCCAAAATTTGACTTTGACAGAACTCTAAATTCTTAGGTGAATTGAGAATTAGAAAATTGAGAAAAATAAGGAGTGAAAATTATATCACAAGTGGAAAGGACTTCCCACAGATTCATGAAATATTCAATTCTATCTTGAACATTTCTTAGGAATGACTCTAGGTGGAAATGATGTAGGCCATTATTCTTTTAGTTTTAGCCTAAAAACCAATCTCAACACTTAAAAATCCCTTGCAAGATAATTTGAGCCTTGAAACCCATTTCTTAGAAATAAACCCAAACATTAAACACCCCTTTCATGTTTATCTCAATTAAACTATTTGTGTGCACTCATAATGATGATAATGATTTCCATAGTGAAGTAAGAGATGCAGTCATTGATATGTAAATTTCTATAATTAGTATTCTATAAAAAAAACAAGAGATAGGAGGAAAAAAAAAGGATAGAGATATCTTTATGCAATAATTCAGTCTCGTTGATGAATGTTGGACTTCCAGTGTGTTCAATGAATGTATGTATGGGCTCCAATTGAAATGGATAAGAAATTATAAGTTTGGGGTAGTTGTGAAAACAAGGTTGAGTATATAACAAAAGAAAAACAAAGGAGTGTATCAAAGGGGATCACTTATAGAATGAGATGATCAAACAAAGAAGGTTGTTATTATTGATATGAATGTGCATTTGAGTCAGAATTTAAATCCTATTACACTAATACCAAAAGCTAAGCCGCATTACAACCTAAAAGAAAGACCTCTGATCCTAATTTTAGTTTGACTTGAGCAAATGATGGATAGAAGAGAGCATTAAGAGAGTTTGTGCACTTCGATACTAGGAAAGGATTTCTATGAGTAGAGTGATAACTACAAATCACATACACAGTATATGAAGATCAAGATATTGACAAACAAGGGTGAAGATGAGGAAAAATAGAGGATGGACTGAATTTTTGGACAACCTAAACTACCCTAAGGACTTGTTAATGAATCATAAGCTAGAAGAATGGAAGATGGAGGTTACAATGATGAGTGAACGTAGATTTAACTCTATATAGTGCGTATTTGAGCTTAAACAGTCGAGTCATTGTTCAAGGACGAACAATAGTTCAACTTTGGGGTTATTTGTTAGTTGCGTATCATACTAACTATATTCTATGCATTTTGCATGTATTTTGCAAGGTTTGAGTAGCAGTTAAGACATATTCGCATTTAAGCATTAAACACATTTGCATATCATATGCATTATTAGGAGAGTTTCAATGTGATTTCACACATTTACATTTGTGATTTAATGATAGAGAAAGGTTTTTAAGGTTTTTATGTAGGTCCAGGATGACTACATTGAGGTTTGACGGTGGAAAATGATGCAAAAATGCACAAATCAATGTATTACCACAGTAGAGAAACACACTACTACAGTAACCAAAGCATCTGAAGAAGAAACCTAGAAAACACTACCGTGGTATTTTATTATGGTAGTCAAGAAAAGCTGAAAACAAGAAAAACTACTATCGCAGTAGTCCACAACAGAGAAGCGTTACCATAGCTAACCAATGTAACCAGAAGAGTAAAATTTGGGCAAACGCATTACTGCGGTAGGCTACCGCGGTAACACAGAAGCAAAACTATATTACCACAGTAGGTGACTGCAATAACCAGACTACACATTTCTGTGTTGAATACATTATTGCAGTACACTATTGTGACAACGAATGGCAATCATTGAAAATTAATAACACTACCGCAATAGTGCAAAATATGATAGGATTTGATATGTCCCTTGATTTTTGGATTTGTGTCTGGCTGGAATTACCAAAAATGGTTACCGTGATAATGAGATTGAAAAGGACATGTTATTAATTAATTTATGTTGAAGTTCTCTTTTATTTCTTGTGATCCTAATGCTTTCTATTTACTGGCCACAAATCGGAAGATTTTAGACTATGTTACAACTCAGGAGAGAGGTTTAATAGTTTGATAATCAAGTTATAGCCCAAGATGACCAACAGACTGGCACGTAGCTAGTATTTATAGGAGGTTGCATGTGAAAAATAGAACTTTACTGCATTAGGTTTTTTTTTTTTGTTTTTTTTGTGCCTTTGAAGAAGGTAGTGGGAACTTGACTAATAGGTATTTAGATAATCCGGGAGGGAGTTTTAACGGCAAGTGCTAGAACCTATAGAAATATAAGGTAGATTAGTTAAGAGTAGAATTAAAGAGGATCACATGAGATTTTACTATCCTAGAAGTTTGATCAATATAGTTTTCAAATCAGTTTTCTTTTATTTAGATTTCATTTTTGTTTAATAATCACCATTAAAATTGTAATCTTGATAAAATTCATACTAATAGTAAGTTGGATTTTTAGATTATTACTGCTAATCCGTTCCTAGAAGATGACACCCAGTTCACAAATAATTTTTTCTACTTGCGACATTGTATACTTGCAGTGGACACCAACAATCATTTTAAGAGTCTAAGAGAAATTTCATCTACTTATGTTATGTTTTTCGCTCGTCACTTTTCTCAGCTTTTGGATCCTCAATTTAACTATGACTAATGGGTTCTGTCAAAGTCAAATTTTGCACAAACCAAGTACACAGACTGTTTGAATGTACCTTAGTTCTTTATCTCATCACATTAGAAGAATTTTCAATCTCATAGGAGATAACTCAGTGAAATTTTCAAAAATATGGCATGCGTGTAGCATAAATGACACTAATATGCTCTACATGCCCACGTCTTAAAGCTAAATAAATGATCATGATATGTAAATGTAGTGACAGAGTTACAATAATAAATATTTTTGTGATATGCCTATAAATATGCAGTTTAGAAGTAGTGTAACACACAATATATATAAAATAAAGGAAAAATAATCTAAAATTGAAGAAGATTTTCTTCAATGTGCACCCCCAAACTTATTGTGCCTTGTCATCAAGAACACGACTTCACTATGATGCACACACCTATGGAGGAGAATATGTTGAAGCACAAACATTCGTACACATAGTGGCACTCTGAAAAACATGCATAGAAAAAAAAGATGGCAAGTATGATTAGTAGGTAATCCACTAATAAGGTAGGGAATAAAAATAATTTTAAGGGGCAAAAGTAATAGGAAGATAGTTAAGACCCTTTATATTCAATTTTAATTTTAATTTTTAATTTTTTTGATCAAAATAAAATGCATGCATACCTAGGAAATTAAATTAAACTATAAGAAAAATAAAAGAAAATAAACAAAAAATAAGAACTAGTGAGTTGCCTCCCAATAAGCGCTATGTTTAATATTATTAGCTCGACATGGATACTAGTTAACCGAAGCCCAATTTGTTCATCTTCACAAACACCTTGGCTTTAGGAAATTTTTGCTTGATGATATCAAGTGGCTGCTTATTTTTATAGTAATGGGTGATGTGAATACTTCATAGGGATTTTCTATACACGAAATGCATCACTTGGCTCATCAGTAGTGTGGATAAGTTTCTGATTAACTTCTATGGACTTCCCTTTATCAAAATTTGCTTTTATGACTTCAACAACTTGAAATTTTGATTCTACAATGACTCTCTAAATTTCAACTTTTATCACAGTGATTTTCTTGCAATCATGCACTTGAATAGGCAGCTTCAAAGATTGATAGAGGTTGAAGACAACATGGCCTTCATTTACTTGCAAGTGAGCTCTCCTTTTAAAATATCTATAAGGGCCTAACTAGTTTCTAAGAATGGCCTCCTAAGAATTAATGGTATCTCCCGGTCTTCTTTCATATCAATAATAACAAAGTTAGTTGGGAAGATAAACTAATCAATCATAACTAGCACATCTTCAATGAACCCTGTTGGATAGGTAATGGAACGATACGCAAGTTGAAGAGTAATAGTTGTGGGTTTGATGTGGGATAGCCCCAATCGTTAGTAGACTGAGAGTTGCATTAAATTTATACTAGCTTCCAAGTCTCAAAGAGCCTTTTCAACTGTTGTTGAGCCAACGTTACACAAAATAGTAAAACTCCTTAGATCATTTATCTTTTGAAAAAGTTTCTTTAGAAAGATGGTACTACAGTCCTCTGTGAGCTTTATTGTCCCATGATCCCCAAGTTTTCGCTTCCTATACATGACTTCTTTCATGAACTTGGCAAAGTTCGGCATCTACTATAATTCCCTAGCAAAGGGGATGTTGATATGTATTTTCTTGAACTGGTCCAAGAACCTAGAAAACTATTCATCCATAGTTTTCTTCTAAAATCTTTAAAGAAATGGCAACAGTGGAGACTCAAGATGTTTATTTCCTTCAATTGCGATCCCAGGAAGGCTTCCTTTCCTCTTTTCCCCATTAATTGGCACTTTATCAATAGACTCAGGTGAAAATGTCCCTTGGAATTGTTGGACTCATCAGCTGACATAGAAAGACTGGAAGATAAAGATGGACCTTGGATTTCCTTTCCACTTCTTGTGATTATAGCCTTGTAGCTTTCTTTTAGATTCACCTGAGTGTCACTAGGAAAAGAGCTTCACTACAGACTGGAGAATGCTTGGGCTAACTATCCCACTTGAGTCTCAAGACTTTTCACTATTGCATTCATGTTTCCCATTTGAACATCTAATCTTGAGACTTTACTATCATTTTTATCAATTCGACCAGACAACTCTTTGAAGAACTGGGTGTGCATGTTCATCATTTCATCTAGTTTGTCCTCCAATCATGGAATCTTATCCTGTAGGCTTTGTTGAGGGACATAGCCTGGTGGGGCTCGCTAGACATTTCCATTATTAGCATAGGAGAAATTCTCATGGTTTTGTATCCTTGGATGGTAGTATTGAGGAATGTTGTACCCCCGTTGCTGACTTGGAAAATTTTTGAAACGATTCATGGCATTTAACTATTCTATCAGCACCCCTTTAGTATGGGCGACCTTAGGTGCTTCAACCATATCAAATATAGATTGATTCTAAGGTTGCTAAAATTGTTTGCTACCAAACATCTTAGCCCATGAATTCGTTTGGTGGGTCATAGAGGATATATGTGCTTTGAGAGTTGTAATCTCATCCACCTCATGTATTCCAAACCTTTTCATTGAGCCTCTCTCTATTCCATGGCCATAAGCATTTGTTGTCGTATCTTTAATGAGTTGTGCGGCCTCTATAGTAGACTTTCCCATTAAATAACCTCCTGATGTTGAACCCACCAAGGCTCTAGTAGGTAGTGTTGTTAAATAGCTATAGAACATCTGAATTTGGACCCATTGGAGACAACCATGCTGAGGGTATCTTCGTAATAGGTCCTTAAATCTTTCCTATGCTTCATATAGAGTCTCAAAACTTGACTACTTAAATAAACTAATTTTACCCCTAAGTTGATGAACCTTTGTTGGATTGAAATATTTCTGTAGAAATTTTTGTGCCATCTATTCCTAAGTGGTTATGCTACCTAGCAAAGGAGTCTATAACCATGTACTTCCCTTATCCCATAGAGAGAAAGGAAAAGCTTCCATCTTAATTGTTCCTTAGTCACACTGTTCATCTTGATAGTATCACATATTTCCATGATAGAATTCAGGTATGTCATTGGATCTTCAGTAGCCAAACCTTCACATTGTTGTTGTCGCATCATTGTGATTAGGGATGGCTTCAACTCAAAATTGTTGCCGTTGATGGGCGTTCTAGCAATTCTCGAGTAGTTATTATTAAGTGTTTTTTTTGGAGAAGTCTTACAGTGGTGCTTCACCATCATTGCCAACCACAGATCTGTTGCTTTCTGCCATATCAAACACATGACTTCTCACTTTCAACTGAATTTGCCTTAGTGTTTTGGAAAAGTGTGGGTCATTTAATCCAAGTGAATCTGTACTCATCCACAAACATGAAACACCACGAGCAAAGAAAAAGACCAAAGTGTAGCTAATGGACTAAATAATAAACTAAAATAAATCAATAAATAAATGTCTTAATTAAGATTTAACCAATTCCAATTGGTTCTAAGATTATTAACACCGTTCATTGGCAATACTGCCAAAAATTTGTTGGGATCACTACAAGATTATAGGATCTTAATAGTAATACATGGTAAGTAACCGAATATCATCTTCAGGATGCAATATGTAACTAATAATCTCAAATCCTAGTCTAATTCACTATCAATTTTATTAAGGCTTAAAATTAAGGTTTGAATGCTTTAAACTAAAACCAAATAAAAAAACAAGTATAGGTTTTAAAAACCAAATCAATCCAGTTTCTAGAATAGTAAAATATCATGTATTCCCCCTTAATTCTTATTTCAATTAATCTAGTCCCTATTTTCTTTAGGTTGTGGCACTTATTATTAAAACCCTCTCTCGAGGCACCTTAATACCTATTAGTTACGTTCCCTAATACCCCCTCTCATGGTGTACAATTAACAAACTAATGCAATAAATATTGTACTAATCACATGCAATCCCCTTAAAATGAACAATCTCTCGATGAATTGATCTATCTAGGTCTATACATTGATTATCCAACCACTAAACCTCTCTCTCAAGTTAATTTAATAGTTTGAGATTAATTTAGTTATGGCCAGTAAATAAAAACCATTAAACACACAAAATATAAAACAAAACCTCAGAATAGATCAATCGAAATAAATAATCAAGGCTTCCCACAATCTAAAATTACATCCAAGAAAATAAACTAACTCGGCCAGACATGTTGTAGAGATCACAAATCAAATAATTGAACAAATAAAAGATCATACTCAAAGCTTGATCTCGTTCTTCGTCTATGTCTGTGTCTTTTCTCTCTTCTTCACTTCTGGCTGTCAATAAGAATGAAACTAATAACCGAATAATGAAAACCCTAATACAATGATCAATTTATAGTTTTGCCTAAAATGCTACTAAATCACGACTTAAAATAAACCTAAAAATATCACTCGATCACACTACCGCATTTCATGATCACAATAGTTTTTTTCAGGCAAAATTTAGAATTTCCCATGCGCTATTTGCCAATCTTTGCCGCACCACCATGACAGTGAAATACATAACCACAGTTGTGCATTCTACTACTTGTTTTTAACTATTTCTCCACCTTGTTACCACAGTCTTGCTCCTCTACCACAATAATACATGTATTTCTGCCTCTTTGAGCTAATTTTCCATTTTCTTTCATCTGTATGTCCATTTTTGAGTAATCTAGACCCGCATAGACAACTAAACCTTCCCTGGGCATTAAATTACCATTATAAACATATGAAAACCATATTTGAAATTCTATAATTATGCAAATGACATGCCATGCTCATATAAATGCTTAAATACCTAGCTATAAACAAGCATGTGTTATTTCCAACAAAACCCATGCAAAATATATTCAAAATACATATAATATATTTCCTATGCTCTGCATTTGACAAATATACAATGCATGTAGCACCCAATTATGCAACAATAATAAGTAGAATAAAAAATTAAGTAAATAAATCAAATTACTACTCACAGACAAATTCAACTACCAACATTGTTCGGTTGTCGGTCGTGTCTGCCAATATCGAGTCAAATATCAAAAGCTTATACTGCTGACACATATCTCACTTTTTGTATGTAGTAAGCAACCTCTTCAGAGTTTGTTGTATATATTAAATAGGAAAATTTATCATTTCTTATGTTACGCTTTCTTTCTATGTGAAATATCTCATAATTTTATATATATATATATATATATATATATATATATATATATATTTCCCTCGAATTGCATAAATACAAATTTATCCTATGAATTGATTTTCAAAAATCCTAATTTTTCTGTCATTGATCCCATAATTGTGTTATTGAAATTTTCATACCCCTAAATTAAATTTTCATTATCAATACACATACCCACTATGTGTCTGCTTTCAATTTACATATAAATTCTTAGAGTCTACAACAATACAAATAAATTAAATATTTGTGTTCTACTAGATGATATAAACACAATGATAAATATATATATATATATATATATATATTGTCTAGTTTTAGTCTAAGTAAATATACACCCTATTTTTGGGTCACACAATAGACTATCATTTTTACTTAAAATTACACTAGAAAATTTGAACTTGACAACTCCTCTATCTATTTTGCATTTAACAGATGCAAGATTAACTTACCAAAATGACAAATTCCTGCATAATAAGTGTCTTTTTCATTCCTTTTTTCTTCCTTTCTTCTTTCTCTTTTGTTCTCGGTTTCATTTTCTTTCTATAGAATTTCATTTTTTTCTCCACAGTGGTGAGGTTAAATGGTGAGAATGAGAGAGTGAACTGAGAGGAGCACTGTACATATATATAGGAAATTAATGTGGGTGGGTCTTATGCCAACATGTGATAACTTTTACTCACTTTCTTATCTTTTCCACATCATCCGGATTTTCATATTTTTTTCATTAAAGTGCTCAATTATCTCCCCATAATAATTATCACTATATATATATATATATATATATATATTCATGGGTCGCACCACCTTATTTATTAAATAATTTCATTTCTTTCTTTTTTTAACGTCAAAATGCATCAATTTTCTCTTTTTAAGTAATTATTTTTATTATTACAACAGCACACACATTATTATTTTATAATTCATTCTATTACTACTACACACATTAATTATTTTTTTCCATGTATAATTTAGAAAATTAGACAAATTGCCATAATATCATGTATTTTCATTTAGAGTTCGCTGATTCATACATGAAAATATATGTCAAATCCGTCGATTTAATGTCCAAAAATACGAGTTGGCACATACATGATCCTCAAACTCGACCCAGAATGATTGTGATCTACATGGTTTGCTATAAAGAGCTTCATAAGAAACCATCAGTATAGTTGCCTGATAGCTATTTTTATAAGCAAATAGCTATTTGCAAGCACTTTATCTAGTTGCCCTTGAAGCCAAAAACACAAGCTCCTTGTATATCTTTAAGTGTTTGAATAACCTACTTTGATTTTTCATCCGTCTAAGGATGGAAAGCTACGCTAATAGCATATTTAGTGCCTAACTCCTTCTATAGACTTTGCAGGAGCTGAAATGTGAACCTAGAGTCTCTTTTTGATAGAATAGTCTTAAGCATAGCATGAAGTTTTACTATTTTTTTTACATAAAGCTCTCCTAGTTTACTAACTGGCTTTGCAGATCATATAGGTAAGAAATGAACTAGCTTAGTTAGACAATTTAGAACTCATATAGTATCTTCGCCCTTCTAGTTCTTAGGTAACTTGCTAAAAAAAATACATTGCAATATTATCTCATTTTCACTTTAGTATAAGGAGAGGTTGTAGCAATCCAATGGGCTTTCTATGTTGTACTTTTATTTGTTGGCAAGTTAAACACTTGGAGATGTACTTCGCTATGTTTCTTATCATACCTCTCCACCATTAAGTCTTTCAGAGGTTTTGGTTCCCTCAATTAGATTTGTGCTCCATTTATCTTGTTTTTGCTCATCTTTGATCTAATGCAAAAGGTTTGGTTGGCAACTCAAAGTGTATAGGTACACTTGCTTCCCTTTTGGAATCACACCTTCAGTATGTTCCTCAATAAGTTAGTACATCATACTTTTTTCATCATATTGTTTATTAAATTTTCTACTTAAGACTTCAACTACCATTGAAAATTATAATATTTTAAAAATTCCATCCATCTGCGCTGCCTAAGGTATCACTCTCCCAAAGTGTAGATATACCTTGATTTTTGTGGTTATAGAAATCAAATCTCTTGCCATATAGGTAGAATATCTAAATATTAAAACTAAACACAATTGTTGCAAGCTTCAAATCAAGTGTTAGATAATTATGTTCATGAGTTTTAAGTTATCGTGAAGCATATGCAACTTTCCTATCTTGCATCAATATTGTTCCCAATCCATTTGTTGATGCATTTGCGTATAACATACATTTGACACCTTGCATACGAGTAACCAATGTTTGGGCTAAGTCAACCTTTTCTTCAATTCTTGGAAAGCATCTTCGCACTTTTCAACCAAAATAAACTTGACTTCCTTCCTAATTAACCTAGTCATAGGTTCAACTAACTTTGATATATCTTGAATGAATCTATGAGAAGTCTTGCCAGCCCAAAGAAACTTTTAATCTTTGTAACAGTCTTAAGTTGCTTCTAGTTTGCAACTATCTCCACCTTTTTAGATCTACTAATATACTCTTTGCTAAGACCACATGACCAAGGAATTTGACTATTTTCATCCAGAACTCACACTTATTGAATTTGGCATAGAATTGATTTCCCTTAAAAATTTCTAGTATAATCTTAAAATGTTCTATATGTTCTGATTCTCACTTGGAATATATCAATATATCATCTACAAATACCACCATGAGTTGATCAAAATATTATTTGAATACATTGTTTATTAGATCCCTGAATGTTTTTGGTGCATTGGTTAAACTAAATGACATCATTGTAAACTCAAAGTGCCTATATTGAGTTTGAAAAGCTATCTTATGTATGTTTGACTCTTGGACCCCCAACTACTGATACTCTGACCTTAGATCAATCTTCAAGAAACGTGTGGCTCCCTGCAATTGATTAAATAGGTCATTTATTCTTGGTAGTGTGTACCTATTTTTAACTATTGCTTGGTTCAACTCTTGATTATAAGTAGACAACCGCATGGATCTACCCTTCTTTTTCACAAACAATAATGGAGCTTCCCATGGTGACTCACTCAGTCTCAAGAATTCATTTTCTCAAAGCTTATCTAGTTGAGTCTTAAACTCTTTTAACTCCACTACTACCATTCTGAAGGGAGGGGACTGGGATTAGTTCTAGGGTAAATCTCAATCTTGAACTCCACTTCTTTATGTAGTGGTAGTTTTTGTAGGTTATCTGGAAATACGTTTACTTAATCATAATCAATTCAAATATCTTGAAGCTCGTTTTGTTCTTTAGTGTGTTCCTCTAACAGTTTCTTGATATCTTCATTATGACTTATACTAGTCGGCATTGTTGACATCATACTTTCGAATAACCTCCGCATATCGCCATCATTTTTAAAAGTATCTCCCATGGGTAGTATTATAGTCACCCTTCTTTTTAGACATTTGATTTGTCATTGGTACTAGGTTAGCTAGTCCATCTCTAATATTACAGCATATCCATAAAATTGAGGTAGATAGAGATTATGTGAAATTAGCTTTTCTCCAAATCTAATGTTACAATTACACTTTCTGTTTTAAGTCATTGTAGTCCCTAAGGGAGTAGATATATTGAAAGTTATAGACAAAGTATTTGTTACAAGTTGAAACCTATCCACTAATTGCTCAACAACAAAACATTTGATAGCACCTAAATCAAACAAGAGTTTTATAACAACATTAAATAATAGAAATGTACCTTCAATTGCATGGCCTAGTTTTCCTTGATGTTTGCAAAAACACAAATTCTAGCTTGATTTTGTGTGATGCCCTAATTCTCTGCTAGGGCTGTTATTGTTGTCTCACTTGATGATGACCATTTTGTCCCCTTCCCTAATTATATTGTAGTTGCTACTTGTATGGGTGCAAGGAGTTGAGGCTTTGGTAGGACAATATCTTGCTATATGTCATTTCTAATTATAAATTAAACACAAGCCTTGTTGTTTGACTTGCACCATCTACTCATCTCTAGCATAAATAAGTGATGGTTGGGGATATTGTTGCATATGTCATAACTACTATCAAAGTCTACCTCCTTGAGGGTTATTTCTACGTTGCACTTGTTGTTGAGTTTAAGGTGCCTTGTAGCCATCATTCTGACTAACGTTGTACCTCTTATTCAAATTCCTTGCCACCTATTCTACTACTGCCTTTTGTTATTAGCTTTCAAAGATTGTTCAAAATTGATATCTTTCTCAATAAGTTGTTCTCTGACTACTGTCAACTTAAATATAATCAACCTCAAAGGAATAATCACCTTCTTGATTTATGCTCGCAGTCCTTTTGCAAAATTGTCAGCTTTGGCCAACTTATTCCTTATAAACTCAGGTGCAAACCTTGATAACTCAATAAGTTTCCTCTCATATTCGGTCATTGTCATAGTCCTCTATGCCATATTGAGTTACTGCTCCCACTCCCATGTTATGAAGAAGAAGTTTTCATAAAAGAACTAATAAAACTGCTCCCATGTCATGGTTGATACAGAAGTCTTTGTATCATTCATAATCATTTCCCACCAATGATAAGCAAGTACAATAAATTGATGTATTGCTAAAACCACTTTTATAGGGCTAATTGCCTCCAAAGCATTTAGATGTTTATTCATCTTTGAAAACTATACATCCGTTGTCATATGATCATCTTTTTCGTCAAAAGTATTGAATCGTAGGTTTTGAAATTCTATTAGGAGATTCCTTTGATATGTGTCATCCTCAACAACTTGGTTCTATAGACCTAAACCATTTGGTAAGTGAGCCAATTGAACATAAACCTAAGGTTGTGGCAGAATAGGCAATGTGGCATATGCCTGGGGTAGAATCCTTATAACTTGTTTTACTACTTGTCTAGTGATCTCAATCACCATCTCCTATACATGACCATTCCAACTGTAGCCCCAACCTCTACTACTAGAGCCTTTTGGTTTTGCTAACTAATCTCGTCATTGCTCACTACTATAGTACATTACTTCCGAGTCTAGCCATCCTTTGAAAAATTGCATATTCATATTGTTTCATAATTTAATTGCAATATTTCAATAAATAACTTTTCAATACCAATATATATATATAAGAAAACATCTTTCTCATTCCATCTGAAACTCAAATTTTCAAGGTGCTTACATAAATATATAGACTAAAACATGTAAAAATGCTTGACTAAGAGAACGACTAACTCACATTAAACTTTTTTTTTCACACTTTCCCTATTAAACCTCCAATTATTGTTTTTCTTTTCTATTTCTGCCCTCAATTTTCTTATAGCTTCTTCATTGTGTTGATCCATCCATCTTTCCCATTCCAATTGTTCTTCAACTTGCTCAGTGTTAACACTAATTTTGACATTATATTTAATATCTTATAATTAAGCATTATTATATTTTAAGGATCATTATTTAGTAATTAATTATAAAATATATTTAACTTTCTTCTATATGAATTCTTATATTTTAAAAGAAGTAAATATATCAATCTGCATGCATTGTACAAAACGATTATTACTAATTACTCGTTATGCAATATTATTTTAATTGTAGGAAAAGTAGATGAAATAAGAAATTAATAACAATGAAGCATGTGAGATTAAGAGTCTCGAGATCATCAATTTTACCAAGGCACCACCCTACTTAAATTCATAACACATGGTGTCATCCCATTCATCCATCATTTAAGTGTGGATCTTGCAAATCTCAAGAACCATCAATGGTCAAACAAGTCTAAAGCAAGTCTAGTCTAAAGGGGTGGAGGATGTGTGGGTTGTTTCCCTTTAGATGCAAGGTGTTGTATTTGAGGAGGCCTACAAAAATAGAATTAGTAGGCAAAGAAAACTTTAATCCATATAAAAGAACATGAACATTGAACTGTAGCGGAACAAATGCCAACATATCTTATAGGAGACTATTTAACCAAAATAATTACTAAAAAAATCCATGTGCAGTCGTAAATCTAGTCCTAAGATCCTATCCATAGCAAGCACAGCAGGTAGTCTATCAAAAACATCCAACACCCAAAGAATGGCAAAAGAATCATGAATACTCAATGGCACATGTCCATCACAGTCATTAGCTCATTCAAATAAGTGAAACAACAACCAAAATCTAGAATTTATAATGAGTTTGTAGTCCCTTAATTCCAAAATCTCTAGCAATCACTAAAAAATTTGATGAATGAAGAAAATATTTGAAAAGCTTTGGGGAGAAAGGAAATCTAAAGCATGAAAAATGAAATCTAAATCCTAAAACAATCTTAAAAACGAGATTAAAATAAGGAAATAACGGAAAATCAAGTGAAAAATCTTACAATTGCCCTGAATGTAACACCCCAACCCTTGAGACTTTTAATCAGGACATATCCACAGGACGGGCCAGGCCACTGTCACTTTACAAGTACATGACTTGACTTTCTATTTCAATTATTTCATGCCTTCCTAGTATTCAAGAGTACATAACTCAAATTTAACAAGGCAATAATACAAGAAATAAAAACAATTCAAAAAAAATTATTAATTTGTTTCCTAACTATGTGTGAACACTAAAACAAGTTTAGATTGCATTCTATACTCTCTTGGACGTCCTCTATCAGTAGAGAAACATTCTAATATGTTGTTATTTTTTAAATCAAATACGTTTTTAATGTGGGCACCCAAAAACAAATCTTTGGAATGTTTCTTATTTTCCTTGTATTCTCTCCCTTTTTGGAGCCATGAATGGGTGAAGAAACTTTCCTAGTCATTTTCTTTCCTGTGAGTACAAAAAAGGCTTTAGCAACTTCTATTTCGGGTTTGTCACATGTGCACACACATGCGTGCATGAGATGTTTTTGTTTAAATGGGTGTGGGTGCATGTGATCATTGTGTGTATATACATGAGATCATGTTTCATGGTTTCTAAACATGGTGAAATGTCTCATATAATTAAGTAGGTGTGGGCATACATGATCATTTAATTGGCACATATGATCATTCTTCATGGTTTTCAAACAATGGAAACATCTTATGCAATTTGGGTAGGGTGAGGGTGTACATGATCACGGTGTTCCAACCATGTGACTTGCACATGTTTAGGGGTGGCCATGCATTTATGGGTCCACATGAATTTTATTAAAGCTCATATCTCATTATTTACTAGGAATTTTGGTCTTTAACCCATGGTTTTGGAATCACATGACAAAAACAAAAATTTTGAGGTATAATTTGGCCAAAAATGATTTTTCTTCATTTATTTTCCTTATTTAGAACCCATTGAAGGTACTAGACAAATGAAAATCCGTATCTTGGCCAATTGATCAGATTTTTGGATATGTCGTTTGTTTTGTCAGTTCATGTCACCCACTTCATTTCATGTCATTCTAATTTCTCTAGATACCCTTATTCCCCATTCTTTCCTAATTTTCACTCCCCTGTAGGGCAAAACCTTAATTTTGGCCAATTGGGCTGATTTTTGGATATGTTGTCTAGTTGGTCAGTTCATGTCACCTTACTTTGTTTTGGGTTGTTTTGGGTCCCTATGAGTCACTAAATACGAATTTAGGCCTTGCCAAATTTAGCCTTGAAACTAGCTTGATTTCATTTTGCATCCAAATTTCACTGAATTGGTCTTGAATTTCATTTCATTCATACAGAGTTTTCAAGGTATTACAATAATTCATACACTTGTATACATTAGGCATTTCAAGCAACCATTTGTTTAAAGTTGAGACTTAGACCAAAAGGGTTTTCAAGGCCCTTGATGTTCTTAACAAAGTACCTCTTTAAAGTGAAAAATGACATTTCTTAGCCAATTTCATTGGACTTTGGACTTAGGGACTCTTACCCACCAACTAAGTACTTTTTTCTTAAAACCGTATGAACTAATCATATGAAAAGAACATCCATAGTAACTCACATGTTTACTATGATAGTACATGGTTATTATCACCATCTTCTCATGTTAAATCTCATATCCATGAAACATGAAATAAAATAAATAAATTTTAGAACATGGAACAAATAAAATTCAAAACATGAGCAACTAAAAATCAAACATGAATCATTCATGCTTATGCATCATACTATGAATTTAACGCCTAAGCATGATATTAAACATGGAATGGATATTATAAATGCATAAACATAAATATGAATTGAATCTAAAACTAAAATCATCTTTAAAATTCTGAAACTAAAAAATAATTGATTTCTGAAAATCAAACACACAATGAACTTGGCATTAATTCAAAGAAGAAAAAGGGTGGTTTTGGAAATCACTTCCACCTCGACTTGTCTTGATTTTGGCATAGGTTCCCCTTGATCAAGCACTTTCAATCAAGAACTTCAAGAACAAGAAAAGAAAACCAAAAATTCTAACTTCTCATTGAAAAATTAAAGCAAGAACAAAAAAGGTGAGAACGGGTTTCCAAGAAGAAGGCTAGAACAAGCTAAGAGGAGAGTGTCAACTCTTGCTTTGAGATGAGAAGAATGAGACCAAGTAGGGGGTTTACATAGATTTTCAAAGGGATAAGGAGGACGTCCAGGGCAACTCACAAGATTGGGCAAGTTTCCAAACACCAAGGGGACGATTTGGCTTGAAATGGGCAAGTGTGTTCATGGACCACTAAAGCTTGCTAAATTCATATGAGCCAAGATTGGATTCTCTAGTATATATCTTATTTAATTTCAGAGAATATTTTCAGACTAAGAACATTTCTAATCTCAGTTGGGGCGTCCTAAATTAGGTTGGTTTATGGCTTAGAAATCTTTCCTAGACAACACTTTGCTTGGTCATCACACTTAGCCACATAGGAAATACTCCTATTTTGGCATCTTAGGGTGTATGTGTGTCTTAGGCTGATTGTTTGATTTGTTTCTAAGGTCAAGGTGTGAGCATCAGGAATCAAATCAGATAAGATCATGTGTGAGGAAACATTTCTATGGTAGTAGTTTTCCCTAGATGCCATATTTAGAAGCTTCTCCTTCTCTTTACTTTAGCGCCATACATGAGAAAGAAACTTTCTAATTTTTGGACTTTTTCTTGTGTGAGGAGGAAACAGACATGGTTGGGTCGTTTTGGCATGGTGGTGCATGGCGTACATTATCAAAGTGTGGTGCACACGAGATCATTCATTCATGGTTTCTTAATACTTACACTGAATCATTTGCATGGCAGATGGGATCATTTTACATGAATTCAAATAAAGGAAATGTCCCATTGAGGTTGGGTAGGGTGAGGGTATACATGATCATGGTGTTTCACCCATGTGACTTGCACATGTTTAGGGGTGGCCATACATTCATGGTTTCACATGAATTTAATAAAAATTCACATCTCATTATTTACTGGGAATTATGGTCTTTAACCTATAGTTTTGGAATCACATTAACATGATAAAAATTTTAAGGTATAGTCTAGCCAAAGTGATTTTTTTTCACATACTTTCCTTATTTAGACCCCATTGAAGGGTACTAGGCAAATGAAATCCTAATTTTGGCCAATTGACCTGATTTTTGGATATGTTGTCTGGTTTGTCAGTTCATGTCATCCCATTTAATTTTGAGTCATTTCGATTTCTCAAAGTGCCCCTATTCTCAGTTCTTTCCTAATTTGGATCCCTTGTAGGGTGTTGGGCAAATGAAACCCTAATTTTGATCAATTGAGCTAATTTTCTGATATGTTGTCCAGTTGGTCAGTTCAAGTCATCTCATTTCATTTTGGGCCGTTTTGGGTCCCTAAGGGTCACTAAATGAGGATTTTGGACCTGTCAAATTTAGTCCTGAAATGAGCTTGATTTCATTTTGCACCAAAATTTCACTAAATTGATATTGAATTTCATTTCATTAAGTACAGAGTTTTCAATGTATTACACACACACACACAAGGACAGCTAGTTTTAGTGCACACACATGGGATGGTTTGGATGTATGTAGCATAGGTGTATGTGATCATTTAGGCTTGGTGCATGAAATCATTCTTCATGGTTTTTAAACAATTAGGAAACATCGCATGTACGTGAGTAGGGAATGGGTGCACTTGATCATGGTATCATTACTCCTGTGACTTGCACATGATTAGGATGATTACACATTTATGGGTCCACATGAATTTAATAAAAATTCATATTTCATGTTTGGCTAGGATTTAAGGCCCTTGATACATATTTTTGGGTTTACATGAAATTAATAAGAATTCAAAATTTAATTTGGCTAGGGTTATCCCCATTTTCTTTCCTAATTTAGATTCGACTAAAGGGTATTAGGCAAATGAACCCTGATTTTGAGCAAATGAAATGATTTTCTGACACATTGGCCTATTGAATAGTTTGTTTCATTTCATTTTATTTCATTTCATTTTGGTGTTAATTTCCACTAAATAAAAAAATTAAACATGCTAATTTGTCCATGAAACGAATCCGGTCTCATTTCTCTTCAAAGTTCACCCACTTTGAAGTGAATTGTTTCATTTCATTTTGTAAAAATTCTTCAAGGTATTACATAGGTACCCAAAGAAATGAAGGTTGCCTACGTTCCTCTATTCACACTCTTGTAAATGAAGAAACAACTTATTTACTAGTTTTGTGCAGTAGAGAAGGGTCCAAAATGCTCATTTAGAACCGATTTCATTCACTTAA
The DNA here is from genome assembly GCA_030144865.1 of Tinospora cordifolia. NCBI lineage: Eukaryota > Viridiplantae > Streptophyta > Magnoliopsida > Ranunculales > Menispermaceae > Tinospora > Tinospora cordifolia. The sequence goes on from JAJIYU010001000.1 coordinate 32,613, forward strand.
ACAAGTCTTTGAAGCTTACTTCCTTATTTCCTTCATTAGCATTTCCTAAGAAATCTTCTAGCTCATTTACATTCTAGGTGCATGGAAAACATAAAAAAGATGTTGTTAGCTTCATTACACTCTATTAAATGAGAAAAAACATTTGAATGATATCATAATCATCGTTCTTTCATAGAAAAATGACAGTAGCTTGTTTAAAATAAATTTATTTCTTTGATAAAGGTTCTTAATGTGAATTCAATGCTTCATTTAAGATGATTATACTATTGAAAATGATTTTCTACTTGTTTAGATGCTCATTGCAATTCGAGACCATAGTTTCATGGGAAAAGTATTACTTTGAGGTTTCTGTTGAGCTCGTCGTATTATTTGCTAGCTAAATACTTGTAGAAATGAGTATAGCTTACGTTCCTCTCTTCACACTCTTTAAATGAACAAACAACTTATTTTACTTGGTTTGTGCTGTAGAGAAGGGTCCAATATCTCAATTAGAACCAATTTCATTCACTTGAACAAGTTTTTGAAGCTTACTTCCTCATTTCATTCAAATAGCAATTCCTATGCGATCTTCTAGCTTATTTACATTCTAGGTGAATGGAAAACTTAAAATCGATGTTGTTAGCTTCATTACACTCTAACAAATGATAAAAAAACAATTGAATGAGATCATAATCATTATTCCTTCATAGAATAATGACCCGTAGTCAATTTGGAATAAATTTCATTCTTTGATAAGGGTTGTTAACGTTCAATGCTTCATTTAAGATGATTTGAAGTGTTGAATATGATTTTCTACTTGTTTAGATGCTCATTGCAATTCGACACCCTAGTTTTACGAGAAAAGTATTACTTTTAGGTTTCAGTTGAGGTCATTGCATTCTTTGCTAGCCAAGTACTCGTAGAAATGAGCGTAATCTATGTTTCTCTCTTGACACTCTTATAAATGAACAAACAACTTATTTTACTTGATTTGTGTTGTAGAGAATGGTCCTATAGCTCATTTCGAACCATTTCATCCACTTAAACGAGTTCTTCAAGCTTACCTCCTCATTTAATTTAGATAGCATTTCCTAAGAGATCTTCTGGCTCATTTACATTCTAAGTGCACAGAAAACGTAAAATAGACATTAGCTTCATTACACTCTAACAAATGAGAAAAATAATTGAATGAGATCATAATCATTGTTCCTTCGTAGAAAAATAACCCGTAGCATATTTAGAATAGATTTCATTCTTTGATAAGGGTTGTTAATGTTCAATGCTTCATTTAAGATGGTTTAAAGTGTTGAATATGATTTTCTACTTGTTTAGATGCTTATTGCAATTCAAGACCCTAGTTTCACGATAAAATTATTACTTTTAGGTTGTAGTTGAGGTCATTGCATTATTTGCTAGCTAGGTACTCGTAGAACTTAGCATAGTCTACGTTCCTCTTTTAACACTCTTATAAATGAACAAACAACTTATTTTAATTGATTTGTGTTGTAAAGAATGGTCTAATATCTCATTTAGAAAAATTTCGTTCACTTAGACGAGTTCTTGAAGCTTACATCTTCATTTCAATCAGATAACATTTCCAATTCGATCTTCTAGCTCATTTACATTCTAGTTGGACAAAAATCTTGAAATAAATGTTGTTAGCTTTATTACACTGTAACAAATGAAAAAAAAAATAATCGAAAGAGATTATAATCATTGTTCTTTCATAGAAAAATGACCCGTAGCCTATTTAGAATAGATTTCTTTCTTTGATAAGGGTTGTTAATGTTCAATGCTTCACTTAGGATGATTTATAGTATTTAATGTTATTTTATAACAACCTAGGCCCATCATGACGATATGGTCCCCACCTTAGCCACCATTGACTAGGTGTAAGGTTTTGTCTTTGGTGAGACTCGAACCTAAGCCTCCCAAAATACATTGGCACAATGAGACACCCCCGAATGCACATTTTGCCCAAGCATCACTCTGGAGTCAGACCGATGCTGGTTATTACAATCCACCCCCCTTGGGAGCAGTCTTGTCCTTAGGACTCACACCTCCGTCACACATAGAGCGGCTCTAATACCATTTATAACAACCTGCGCTCATCGTGACAATATTGTCCCCACCTTAGCCACCACTAGTTGGGTGCAGGGTTTTGTCACTGGTGAGACTCGAACCTAAACCTCCCAAAACGCGTCGACACAATAAGACACTCCCGAATACACATTTAGCCTAGGCATCACTCTAGAGTCGGACTGATGTGGGATATTACAGATTTTCTACTTTTTTAATGGTCACTGCAATTCGAGACCTAGTTTCATAAGAAAAGAATTACTTTGAGGTTTCGATTGAGCACATCGCGTTCATTGTGAGCTAGGTACTCGTAGAAGAAAGCGTAGTCTACATTCCTCTCTTTACACTCTTGTAAATGAACAAACAACTTATTCTACTTGTGCTGTAGAAAAAGGTCCAATAGCTCATTTAGACTCGATTTCATTCACTTAAAGGAGTTCTTGAACCTTACTTTCTCATTTCATTTAGATAGCATTTCCTAAGAGATCTTCTAGCTTATTTACAACCTAAGTGCACAAAAAATATAAAACAAATGTTATTAGCTTCATTACATTCTATCAAATGAAAAAAGAAATTAAATGATATCATAATTATTGTTTTTTCATAGAAAAATGACCTGTAGCCTATTCAAAATAAATTTCTTTCTTTGGTAAGGGCTCTTAATGTTCAATGCTTCATTTAAGATGAGTTATAGTATTGAGAGTGTTTTTTTAACTAATTTAGATGCTTATTGCAATTCTAGACCTTGGTTTCACGGGAAACGTATTACTTTGAGGTTTCAGTTGAGCTCATCACATTCTTTGCTAGCTAGGTACTTGTAGAAATGAGCGTTGCCTACATTTCTCTCTTCATACTCTTGTAAATGAGCAAACAACTTATTTTACTTGTTTTGTGTTGTAGAAAAGGGTCCAATAGCTCATTTAGAACTGATTTAATTCACTTAAATGAGATCTGGAAGCTTACTTCCTCATTACATTTTGATAGCATTTCCTACGTGATTTTCTGCCTCATTTACATTTGAGGTTCAAGGAAAACTTAAAATAGATGTCAGCTTCATTACACTCTAACATATTAAAAAAATAATTAAACGAGATTGTAATCTTTGTTCTTTCGAAGAAAAATGACACATAACCTATTTAGAATAGATTTCTTCCATTGATAACAGTTAATCATGTTGAATGCTTTGTTTAAGATGATTTATAGTATTGAAAATGATTTTCTACTTGTTTTGATGATAATTACGATTCGAGACCCTAGTTTCACAAGAAAAGTATTGCTTTGAGGTTTTAGTTGAGCTCATCACATTCTTTGCTCGCTAGGCGTCTAGGTGCTCGTAGAAATGAGCGTACTCTACGTTCCTCTCTTCACACTCTTGTAAATGATCAAACAACTTGTTTTACTTGTTTTGTGTTGTAGATATGAATCCAATAGCACATTTGGAACGAATTTCATTCACTTAGATGAGTTTTTGAAACTTTCTTCCTTACTTCATTCAGATTGCATTTCCAATGCAATCTTCTGGCTCATTTACATTCTAGGTGCACAGAAAACATAATATAGATGTTCTTAGCTTCATTACACTCTAACAAATGACAAAAACAATTGGAAGAGATCATAATCATTGTTTGTTTATAGAAAAATGACACGTACCTATTTAGAATATATTTCTTTGTTTGATAGGGGTTCTTAATCTTCAATTCTTCATTTAAGATGATTTATAGTATTGAAAGTGATTTTCTACATGTTTAAATGCTCATTGCAATTCGAGACCCTAGATTTATAAGAAACGTAGTACTTTGAGGTTTCAGTTGAGTTCATCATTCTTTGCTAGCTAGGTGCACGTAGAAATGAGTGTAGTCAATGTTCCTCTCTTCACACTCTTGTAAATGAACAAACAACATATTTTACTTGTTTTGTGTTATAGATAAGAATCCAATAGCACATTTAGAATCGATTTCTTTTACTTAGATGAGTTCTTGAAGCTTACATCCTCATTTCAACCAAATAACATTTCCAATATGATCTTATGGCTCATTTACATTCTAGTTGGACGAAAATCTTGAAATAGATGTTGTTAGCTTTATTAAACTCTAACAAATGAAAAAAAAACAATTGAATGAGATTATAATCATTATACTTTCGTAGGAAAATGACCCATAGCCTATTTAAAATAGATTTCTTTCTTTGATAATGGTTGTAATATTCAATGCTTCATTTAAGACAATTTCTAGTATTGAATGTGATTTTCTACTTGTTTAGACACTCATTAAAATTCGAGACCCCAGTTTTATAGGAAAAGTATTACTTTGAGGTTTGAGTTGAGCTCATCGCATTGGTTGCAAGCTAGGTACTCGTAAAAGAAAGCGCAGTTTACGTTCCTCTCTTCACATTCTTATAAACAAACAAACAACTTATTTTACTTGTATTGTGCTATAGAAAAGGGTTCAATAGCTCATTTAAAACTGATTTCATTTACTTAAGTGAGGTCTTGAAGCTTGCTTCCTCATTTCATTCAATTAGCATTTCCTAAGAGATCTGATCTAATCCAAAAAACAAATGACAAGGTTCAACTCATACAGAAGAGATTGGCTACAATACAAAGTCGACAAAAGAGTTATGCAAACAGACGACGTGGTCCCCTAGAGTTTAAAGAAGGTGACAAAGTCTTCCTTTGCGTAAGTCCAAAGAAAGGCATCAAGTGATTTGGCATGAAGGGCAAGTTAGCTCCAAGGTACATAGGTCTTTTCAAGATCATTCAGAGAGTTGGGGACAACGCCTAGAAACTACAGCTCACACCAGATGTAATGATTGTCCACAACGTATTTCACGTGTTCATGCAACGAAAGTACCACCCAAACCCATCTCATATCATTCACAATGGAGGCATTCAACTGTAGGACGACGCCACCTATGAACAAGCGACAGTTCAAATATTAGACAGAAAGATTAATAGCTTAAGAAACAAAGACATTCCACTAGTAAAGGTATTATGGAGACACACCATGGAATGGAAGAAGCTACTTGGGAGCTGGATAGCAAGATCAAGACCAAGTACCCAAGACTCTTGCAGAGACAAAATTGACCAGGACACGACATGCGACATAGGTAATTAACTTTATCAAATTTCAAGGATGAAATTCCTTTTTAGTGGGGGTAGTATTGTAATACCTCAAAATTTCTAAGTCAATTATGACTATAATTAAGTGTTAAATAACCTTAGTTATTAAAGGTTGTCCGCTGTCAAGAACGAGAGCACTCAACTAGTTTGACAAGATACGTTAAACTTCGAAAAATTATTTTGAAGGCAAAATAATCAAATTAGACAATGAGCTTCGTGTCAAAATGCTCAGAACACTGAGGAGACTTAAAGAAAAATAAAAAATAAAGGTGATAATAATAATAATAATAATAATAACAATAGATAATAATAATAATAATAATAATAATAATAATAATAATAATAATAATAATAATAATAACAATAACAATAAATAATAATAATAATAAATAATAATAATAATAAATGATAAATAATGATAAATGATAAATAATATTAAAAATAAATAATCAAATAATTAATTATTTTAATATTATCATGAATAGTAAAGTTGACCTACCTTACCATGTTGCTTACAAAATTCACCAATAAATGACTTTAGAGTACATGAATAGTATTCTTCAACAACCACTATTAATGTTTACAATCGCTAGCAAGCAAGTATGCATGACCCCCTTACCTCTCCATTCCCCTAACCTAGCCTTCACCATGCCCTAAACACTAGGTTTAATGATCAAAGCTCTACTCTAAATAGAGAACCTATCCTCCCATTCTCTTCACAACAAATTGAAGCAATTAAAGTGTTTTTGAGAGGAAAGGAACAGGAGGAGAGTTGGGAGCAAAAAAATTGGGAGGGAAAAATAGCTAGAGTTGAGGCATAAGTTCTTTCCTTAGTCTCTTTAAAATTTTATTTCTATTCCTTTTATTTTATGTATATTTTTAGGTACATTATGGCTTAGAAAGACCACACCACCTTAAGAAAGTTTTTGAAGACCATAGGATGCTCAAATAAGTTCAAACCCTTCACCATCAAAGAGTAGCCAGAATAAGCTTTTCAATGCCTCTAGAACCACAAAATTCTAACAACCATAGCCTCCAAACCAAGGCTGAAATTATTATCTAACATTAGTTATAAGATAGTAAATGTCATGCCATTTCTGTAATGTTGTAGGCATGATCTAAGGAAACCGTCAGCACTATGTCAAACCTTGTTGAGTATACTATAGAATAGACGCAAGAATGACCCAAATTGGACACCCGCCCAAACCGACCTTTTGAAAATTGTTGTGCAAAAAAGGGGACAAATTCACAAACCAGCGTGTTCATGTTCATTTCGTTTCAAACATGGGCCTGGCTGAGGAAAATGGTCATTGTCATGATATTTTTCATCATGAGAGCTACAAGATAGACCAAGGAATCGCATAAAACGGAGTCCCAAAACTCAAGTTATGTCCTCTTGAAGTTTGGTATACTGTAGAAGTAATTTGTAAATTAAATCTTAAACAACCAAAATCAAAGTTTAGGAGCTAAATTGGATGTCAACTAAGACTCGAGTGCTTTCATAGGAATTTCGGAGGCCAACTTTGCCACGAGCATCAAGCAACGTAAGGAGCGTATAAATCGAGGCAGAAATGGTTTCCAACTCACACACTTTTTAACCGTATTTGCTTGCATATTATACATAAAATGACCTAGGTGGTAGTGTAATGCACCCTTTATTGATCATATGGTTAAGAGATGGGTGTGTAATCACACTTTAGAAACTTGAGCGTGGCTCGCGTATCTTCCGAGTCTGCAAACTGCTGGACATACAGACGCATAGCCTGGATGTAACACCCCAACCCCTTAGAAACAGGTTTAAGCTCAACCACAAGGTAGGTTGGGTCCTATGTTACATTTACAAGTACACAACTTGCATCGCAATTCCTTTATTCTAACACTTATTAAAATCCCCCATGAATACACTTTTCATTGTGCTTAATATTCAATTCAACAAGTGCAATACAAATAGAAAACATAATACATCAAACTCTTTATTTATTCAAATAAAATAAAGAAACTTACATTCTTAAATTAATGTATAAACTTGAGTACATAACTCTTTAATTGAAAACAAAAATTCAACTAAAGTCTTTATTCAAAATTTAGGCAATGTGTTCTTACATAGAAACTTTCTAAATATAGACTTTCTAATTCCTTAGCAAGCTTGATCATGCATTTCAAATTCTTGAAAAATAAAATAAAGGGGTGAGCATATAGCCCAGTGGATCATTTATTAAACAATTAAGTTATTATTTCAAATTAATGGCACATCCAAATTCAAACACTTTCATGCATTAAGTGATTCATACAACTTTTTGGTTGTAATTGATGTTAAGACTAAAAGAGAGTCTATTCCCTTGATGTTCTTATTTTAGATGCCCCTCATTAGGGTGGAAAGAAAATTCTTTTGTTACTTTCCATTGGATGCTTGTTAGCTTACCCGCAAGTATACGAGATCGCTTGTAGTAATATCCAGAAAGTCCGGGTATCGTCCTCAGGGAATACAAATGGTAATTGAATTTTCTTTAACAACAAAATTGAATAAGATCTCAATTTAATCAAGACAAGATTAAAAATAATTAAATTGATTAAAACTCAGAAAATAAGGTAAACAAGATGAAAGTAAATTGTGAAATTCAGTAGAGAAACATGTCTAGGATAATGATAGTCTCCACATAGTTTGTAAATCCATGATATGTTGTTGGTCTTAGCAAATCTATGAATTATAGCATCTCTGATTGAAATTCTTTCCCAAGGTGTTTCAACACTCACAAGCATTGTTTCGTTAAACCCTCTCCCGAGGCATTTACTAGACAACCTACGTGTTTGTGTTCATAATCCCTGTGCAATTCCTCAGATTGGTCCACAATCTCCCGATCAATCAACTGGTCTAGGTCCAGATTGTGATTTCCGCATTTTAAACTTCTCTCCCGAGATAGAGTAAATACTAAGTTCGTTATATCTGTGGCCAGTAGATATAAAGCTTTACATCTACACAATAAGGAATAGATGTTGTAAACCAACAAACATACTCATTCATTACAAACTATGCTTTGAACAATCATATCCCAGACATTAGAAGTAATTAGCTCAACATAGAAAATAAGAAAGACATCAAACAAGATTCAAATAAAAAAATCATACTCAACTCTGTTTACACACTTCAATTGCAATGGAAATCAAACTCTAAATCTGAAGCAGCAACAGATTGCTTCCTTCTTCAGTCTGCTCAATTCTAGTATTGAGCTCTTCTTTCTGCACTCTCTCTTGAGTTTCTCACCGTTTCTCACACAATGCCACTTGCATTTCTTTGCTTCTCTTATTTATAGACTTGAATTGCACTTGGATGACCACAGTAGGTGACCTCGGTCCATATGTTTGTTGTCAAAAATTGATATTTCTCTGCAATTGGCTTTCTGCACTCGACAACACATTGTGCAACTATTAGTTGCATAGCAGATTAATTATATTATACGTATTTTATGTATAATGTGCATTAATATAATAGAAAATATAGTGTATTTACTTATATTTAGTATAATGTGCATTAAGAGC
>JAJIYU010001001.1:0-40921 GCA_030144865.1 Tinospora cordifolia
TCCTGCTTTCTATCTGAGAAATGGGGATATTACTTTTTCTTTTCATCATTTTTCACATCTGATAGTTTCATCAGTTCATATCCAAGGGATAAAGTATAAATACAATAATCTTAGTATTTCAAAATAACTGAAAACATTGCTTCATTATTAGAGTTACGAATAATTTTGTGGGCTCCATAGCCATCTTTTGATAATACAATATACTATCGACATCTAACATGATCAAATATAATGGGTCACAAGCCCTACAATACATTTCATTTTCTACTATCCTCATACTGCGAGACACACTGTTATTAATTTACATTGATCTGCTGGGGCGATGTCTTTGACAGTTACCTGAAAAAAATGATTAGGTGAGCTCAAGAGCCCAGTGGATCATACACAGTACATCCATAGCGTTATTCAAACCAAACACTGAATATGCAAACACTTATCATCTATTAGGCGTTTTAAACATTTAGTTATCAACAGTTGTCAATTAGACAGAAAGGGGTTAACCTCTGTGTTCCAGATCTTGGGAGAGAGATCAATTCTGAAACTCAAACCCTTCTCTAGGATCATTTTTGAAAACCCAGTTCATTCAAGTGTCAATCATGACAACCAATTCTAATTCTACATGGAACACACACGAAGGACATTTGTCCCCTGCACCGGTACATGGTTGAAATCTCATTTAATCTGACTTTTGTGTGCAAGAACATGATAGATAAATATTTCAACAGAAATTGAACATACCACAGTATAATATGATAAATCAACAAAAAACACAGATGTTCGATTTCTGATGTAGAAGATCATATGAGACGCAACTACAGAGCATACTCTCTCAAACAAGAAAACAATGACTTTCAATTTCTGATGTAGAAGATCGTACAAGATGCAACTACAGAGCATACTCTCTCGGTCATAAATAAATTAAAAATAAAGAAAAACCTTTCACAAATCATTTAATCAATAACCATGCATATTTCTAGTTATTCAAACAATGCAAACATCATATATTCAGCATTAAAATTCAAATAATACTAGAGAGTAGAGTAATCACTTCCACCTTAATCTTTGTGTTGTTATTCCCCCTTGTTTCGAGTCTTTGCTTACCAATCTTCAAGATCTCAAATTTAGCTACTCTTTTTTCCAAACTTTCCTTCTCTCCCTCTCCTCTCAAGCACACTTTAATGCTTTAATTTGTTATCCAAAAATCTGAGGAGAGGCTCCCTATTTATAGTAGAGCTTTGATCATTAAGGTTAGTATTTAGGGTATGGTAGTGGTTAGCTTACAATAATGGAGAGACAAGGGGGTCATCCATGCTTGTTTGCAAGCAATTGTAATTATTAATAATGGTGGTTTGATGTGCATTATTCATATAATTTAAAGCTATTTTTAATTGATTAAAATTGGCACTATCCTCTTTAATTATTTAAAGATGATAGTGATGGTGGTTGAATAATATTTTTCATGTCATCTCTATTTAATTGAAATTGGCATTATCCTCTTTAATTATTTAAAGATGATAGTGGTGGTGGTTGAATAATATTTTTTATGTCATCTTTATTTAATTAAAATTGGCACTATCCTTTTTAATTATTTAAAGATGATAGTGGTGGTGGTTGAATAATATTTTTCATGTCATCTCTATTTAATTAAAATTGGCACTATCCTTTTTAATTATTTAAAGATGATAGTGGTGGTGGTTGAATAATATTTTACATGTACTTAAAATTACTTTTATTTTTTTAAAAATGAAGTTATTACTAGAGATAAAATTTACTTAATGACTTTAATTAAACTAATAATCAACTTTATTTTTCATGACACTATTAGTCAACTTTACTATTTACGATGCTATTAATTAACTTTATTATTTATTATACTGTTAGTTAATTTTATTATTTACAATACTATTGATCAATATTACTATTTATGAAAATTTTCAAATATGTCAAAAAAAAAATTTATGACACTTTCTTGTCATTCATAACTTTCCTAATAATGGTCAACGTTTGTTGACTAAGGTTGTTTGACACTTAATTATAGTCATAAAAAATTTTTTTGGTATTACAACACTTAAAATTTCAGGTATTACACGTCATATGTAAGGGATCAACACTAGCTGAGATAAAGACATATGTGGATGTTGTTAATCAGCTTTGGATTTTGAGAGGGTTGAGACTGCAAATCAGGAAGTTGCTTCACATACTTCCCTTTTATCATTTGAGCAAAATGTAGCATTCTAGGGAAAAAAACAAATCTTGGTGGAACAAGAACCAATATGAGGGAAATAAAAGATTTCATATAGGAGAAGTATCGAATAGAATTGGGACATCTGCCACACTAGCGGTGCTAGTGCCAACAACAGGTTTTAGGGGACAATAATATACTGTGAGATCTTAGAGTTAGAGGTCCTTAGTGAGATCCTCAGGACCATCGAGATTAGGAATTGGCAAAGAACATAGTGGAATGTCAGCACCAAAGGGTACAATCACAAACATGGTCTTTTACACCTCCATCATCTATTACATGTTTTCATTGTGGGCAGAAGGAGCACAAAAGAAACAAATGTTTGAACACCACAAAGGGGGGTTGGTAGCTCCATCCCAAATGACTTTAACGCCTCCAAGAGAGTAAGCTAAGGTAGTGAGTGAACTTAATTCCAAGGCCAGCGAGAATCTAATTGAAGGTATGATTAGCATTTGTGATATTATAATTTATGTTTTGATTGATGTTGGATCCACATTATCATTTATTTCTAATTGAACGGTAGATAGATTGAGACGTATACTTGTTAGAACTAGTATACCCTTGTCATTGAGTACAACTGCTGGAGAAAGGATTTATCCCAATATGATATGTGAGAAATGTGTTGTTAAATATGAAGGATATGAAATTTCTATTGATTTGAGGGTGCTAGAATTCTTGAAGCTTCATGCCATACTAGGTATGGATTGACTTGCAGCTTATCAAGCTTAACTGGACTATTTTATGAAGGGAATAAGTTTTCAGACTCTAGGACAACCTTCTTTCGTGTATAGAGGCATGGATACCTTGAGAAGTCTCACTCAAGTTGATTAATTACTAAGGAGGAAGCACAATACTTAGCTGGCATAAAGACAATGGATGAAAAGGAGTAGGAGATTCAGTTGTAAGAAATCCCAGTGGTAAATGAATTTCTAGATGTATTTCCTGATGACTTGCTTGGAATACCTCCTAGAAGGGAGATTGATTTTATTATTAAGTTGATGCTTGGAACTAAACCCATCTCTATTCCATCCTATCACATGGTCCCAAAGGAGTTACAAGAATTCACGATGCAACTTGAAGAATTGTTGAGTAAAGGGTTTATTAGCCCAAGTATGTCACCTTGGGGAGCACTTATGTTATTTGTGAAGAAGAAAGATGGGAGTTTATGGTGATGTATAGACTATTGTCAGCTAAATAGGGTTACCGTAAAAATTAAATATCCACTTCCTCGAATTGATGATTTGTTTGATTAGCTAATTGGAGTCAAATACTTTTCAAAGATTGATTTTGAGATTAGAGAAGAGGATATTCCCATGACAACTTTTCAAACAAGGTATGAACATTATGAATTTTAGTTATGCCATTTGGGTAAATCAATGCACCTGCTCTGTTTATGGATTTGATGCAAAGGGTACTTAAGCCATATCTTGATCACTTCATCATTGTTTTCATTGATGATATTCTTTTTTATTCCAAAACTCGAGAAGAGCATGAATAACATCTCAAGACTATTTTACAGACCTTAGAGAACACTGGTTGTATGCAAAGTTTAATAAATGTGAGTTTTAGATAAATGAAGTGAAGTTTTTAGGTCATGTGGTAAGTGCATAGGGTATCTCTGTAGATTCTTCAAAGGTTGAGGCTATTATAAATTGGCCAAGACCAACCATAGTGACTAAAATTTGAAGTTTTATGGGTTTAGTTGGATGTTACAGAAAGTTTGTTGAGGGTTTTTCTAAATTATTTGCTCCACTGACGAGGATAACTCAGAAGACTTTATCCTTTGTGTGGACTGATGAATGTGAAGAAGCTTTCATTGCATTGAAGAGGAAACTGACTACTGCACCAGTACTAGTACTTCTAAAGCCTAGGAAGGAACTAGTCATTTACACTAATGCATCACATTCAAGTTTGGGGTGTGTTTTGATGTAGGAGGGTAGAGTAATAGCTTATTCATCTAGGCAATTAAAGGTGCATGAGAAAAATTACCGAGTAGCTGATCTAAATTAGTTTACATTGGTGTTTGCTTTGAAAATCTTGAGACATTATCTCTATGGTGAGAAGTTTACCTAATCATAAAAGTCTGAAGTACTTGTTAGATAAAAAAGAGTTGAATATGAGGCAATACAAATGGTTAGAATTTCTTAACGATTATGATTTTAATCTTGAGTACCACATTGGAAAAGCCAATGTCATTGTTGATGCATTAAGCAGGAAACAGACCAAAGTTGGACTTGTGGTTTGTCAAATGGTTCATGAATGGTGGATGTTAGAACATGCTATAGTTATGAGTATATTTTCTATTGATATTTCATTGGGCATCTGCACTTATATGCGAATGAGGCTGACAGATACTCGAAGTCAAAAAATTAAGGATTCGTAGCAATATGATCCAGATTTTGGGATGTATGATTCTTGGGCTGATAGTTATGATTGAAATGATTGGCATTGAGATTCTGATAATATCTTATGATTCCAAGGGAGGATATGGGTACCAATTTATCAGGAGCTAAGAGCTAAGTTACTTCCGAATGCACATAAAATCACAGTATACTATTCATCCAAGGGCAACCAAGATGTATCATGATATGAAAAGAATAGTGTGGTGGCATGGAATGAAAAAGGATATAGCTGAATATGTACAAAAATGTGGAGTGTGTTAGTAGGTAAACGCTAAACATCAAAGGCCTGGAGAGCAGACAACCATTATTTATTCCATAATGGAAATGGGAGCATATGACAATGGATTTTATTGTTGGGTTTCCATGGACTCCAGGTAGATATGATGCCATCTAGGTAATTGTTGATAAGTTAACAAAATCTACCCATTTTCTTCCATTGAACATCAAGGACTTTGTGAGCAAGCTGAGTAAGTTGTATATGTGGGAGATAGTGAGACTACATGGGGTACCTATATCTATTGTGTCAGACCGAGATCTGAAGTTTACTTCAAGGTTTTGGCAATCGTTGCAAACTCAGCTAGGGACCCATATTTGTTTCGGTACTACATTTCATCCTTAGTCTGATGGATAGTCTGAAGGAGTTATTCAAATGCTTGTATTTTAGAGTTTGGTGGGAATTGGAATGAATATCTTTATTTGTGCGAGTTTGCTTATAATAATAGTTATTGGGCTAGTATTGGTATGACACCATTTGAGGTTCTTTATGGTAGACCTTGTAGATCTTCGATGTGTTGGTATGAGGTTGGAGAATTACAATTGTTGGGGCCTGAGGTTATTGCAAATCACATAGAGAAGATTAAGCACGTTAGACAAAAACTTAAAGTAGAGCAAAATCACCAGAAAAGCTATTTTGATAACCAACATAGACCATGGGAGTTTGTAGTTGTTGATCAAGTCTTGTTGAAGTTTTCACCACAGAAAGGGCGGATGAGATTTGGAGTGAAGGGAAAGTTAGCTCCACGTTTTGTAGAACATTTGAGATTCTAGAGAGAGATGGTTTATTAGCTTACAGGTTTCTTTTACCACCTCGGTTAGCTGGTGTTCATAATGTGTTTCATGTGTCTACGTTGTGCAAGTATTATCCGGATCCGACACATGTTTTAGATTTGACTCAATTACAAATTAGGGAGGATACTACATATGAGGAAAAGCCTATTCAAATCATAGCCAGAAGAATACAGAAATTGAGAAATAAAGAAATTCCTCTGGTTAGAGTCAAATGGCAGTTCCATAACAATGAGGAGCAAACCTAGGAGCATGAGGATATGATGCAGGAGTAGTTTCCAGATTTCTTCACTACTTGAGGTATGTTCTATTTCTTTTAAATTTCAAGGATAAAATTCCTTAAGTTGGAAAGATTGTAACAACCCAAATTTGCATGACACATTGACATGACGTATGAGTATATAAGAATGTATTGCACATGTAGATATAAGTATAAATAATGTCACGTGGGAAAAATACAATTTGAAAAAAGGTTGAAAATTTTTAATTAATTAATTAATTAAATAAGTTTGGGTATCTAATAATTATATGGGTGGAGATGGTATACATTAATTGATGAGTATATTATCAGAAGGAATTTTGGATAAGTAAATGATGATATTAAGTGGATTAAAAAAATGATAATAATAAATAACTAAAGTGGGTATTTAGAGCAAATGACATATTAGGCAATTAAGAAAATACAATATATATATATATATATGATTCACATTGGTTGGTGTGGGTTGGGAGGAATTGCAAATAAAAGTAAAATAGGAATAAGTTATGTATGGTATATTGTTTTGGAATGATCTATCTCAAATTGGGTTATAGCTCCAATCTTGATGCCAATTATGGGAAAGACCATCATAACCCTTGTACAAAAAACCCTAGCCGTCCCTTATGAGTAATGTGCAAAAACCTAGCCGCCACCATGTGAGGAAACCCTAATAAAAATGCCAAAACTGTGCCACCTATGCCCTCTCGAAAATTTATATAAACCCCTAATGCTCTCATTCTTCTTTGTTCCAAAACAAGAGCATCTAGTTCCTCTTGATTTTCTCTGGCCCTCTTCTTGGCAACCCCTTCTTTCCCTCTTGTGCTCTTGAGTGATTTTTAGACAGAAGTTAGGATTTTAGATTACTTTTACATTCTTGAAGTTGCTGATTGTTCTTGAACTGCATGGAAGAAGGGAACCTCTACCAAATTTTCTAGAAACAAGCTGTAACACCCCAACCCCCAAGACTTAATTGTTTAGCTGACAAAACTTGCATCACGTTCTAATTATCTCAAGTCTCATTATTTCATAATGAGCACATGACCTAAATAATTTTACTTTAATTAAATAAGACTATTACATGGGAGATAAAAAAATCTTTAATCTTTATAATAAAGATGTACATACTTGAATTTCAAATAATATAAGAGTACATAACTCAATAAAAAAAACTAAAATTAGCGAAAATCTTAATTTAAATAATCAAAATTTGGACAACATGCCCTTACATATAAACTTTCCAAGTTTAAAATCTTATCAAATACTCATTAGTCATCAAGATTCAATTTCCTGAAACGTAAGAGGGGAAGAGTGAGCACATAGCCTAGTGGATCATTCCATAATCAACTAAATTACTAATTCAAATCAAAATCACATTCAAACTCAAAACACTTGTAAACAATTAGGCGATTCAAACAACATCTTTGATTATTGTTGACATTAAGATTGAAAGGGGTTTTAATCCCTTGATGTTCTTATCAAAATACTCCACTCTTGGATGGAAAGACAATTCATTTTGTCATATTCTATTGGAATAAGGATCCCATGTCCATAATCAAAGTACTTTGGTCTATACACATCTACACATAGTAATGAGACCCATATACACTAAGTAAATGTGAGAACACTCATAGCATCATGTAGATTACTATGACAGTACGTGGTTCATAAACTTCAAAGTTTTAAACTTAATTCCCACATTCATGAATCAAAAATCATAATAGTAAAATTAAAAATAAAACCTTCGAAAAGCATGAAAACAATACATAGCATGTTTTATAATTCAAATCAAACCTAAGCATGAAAACTAGGCATGTCATGATATCATGAATACTTAAAACATGAATACATGATAATCTAAATTTGAATCATGATCAAACATGTTGAAAACTAAAAATAAACATGCTAAACTGAAAATAAAAGATGCATGAACATGCTAGAAATTCAAATCATCTACCTTGGTTGCTTGTTTGAAGAAAATACGGTTGAGACTCCCTTCTTCTGTGCACTTCAAGAACCACCAACAACTTCAAGAGTCTAAAAGAAATCTAAAATCCTAACTTCTTTCAGAAAATCACTCAAGAATACAAGAGAGGAAAAGGGGTTGCCAAGAAGAGGGCTAGAACAAGCAAAGAGGGAAGTATCAACTCTTTGCTTTAGAATGAAGAACAAGTGAGTACAAGGGGATTTATATAGATTTTTAAGAGCACCATGGGGCGTCTTAGGTTGCTAGGGTAACACAAAAACATTCCAAAACCAAGGGGACGGTTTGCATATGATGGCTAGGGTTTGGTGTTCAAGAATTTGATGGCAATCTACCTAGTTGGCACCAAGATAGTGTATTTTTACGTTTAGGAAAATTTCTTGTTCTAATTTCTTTGGTTTCTTCTTTGTATGTGACAGCTAGGGTTCCCTTTGTTAGTATGGATTAAACTTTAGAAACTTCTAATTAGGTTCCTTCACATGTGTGCACACTCATGCACACACATATGGGCCGATTTTGGGATGTATGGACTATGGGTTCACTTGATCGTTTGTGGGTGGTTATGCATTCATAGGTCCACATGAATTTAAAAAAAAATCATATCTCTTTATATAATAAGAATTAAGGACTTCAATCTCTACTTTTGTGTTCATAATAGACTAATACATATTTTCAAAGCATTTTTTGACTAGGGTGATATTTATTTCATTTACTTTCCTAATTTAGACTCCACTGAACGGTACTAGGCAAATGAAATCCTAATTTTTGGCCAATTGTGCTGATTTTTGGATGTATTGTCTACTTGATTAGTTCATGTCATCTCATAAAATTTCAGGTCATTCTGAGGTCCTAAGGGTCACTAAATGAGAATTTTGAACCTGCTATGTTTGCCGCTGAAATGGACTCAATTTCATTTCTCACCCAAATTTCATCCAATTGATATTGAATTTCTTATTTCATTAAGTACATGATTTTTAGGGTATTACACAAGCAACTAAGGTGAATGAGATTTCTTGAACTTCTATTTTACTAGTTTAGATTTAGTAGCATGCTCATTCTTATTTTAATATCATTTTATCATGCATATTTAATTTCAATCCATCATTCATGATTTATTTTCAAATTCATGTATATGCCTTGTTCATGCATCCATAAAATCATGCCATGATAAGCTATGCATGTTTAGACTTAGTTGATATATAATGCATGTTTATGATGTTTTCATGCTTGAAGATCACATGTAAGCATGCTGAATTTTATTTCTTTTATTTATGATCCATGTGTATGAGACTAAATAAAAAATTCTTAGATTAAGAACCACGTACTGTCATAGTAATTCAAATAGATGTTAAGGGTGTTCTTTACATATACTTAGTGTATATGGGTTTCATTACTGTGTGTAGATGAGTATAGCTCAAAATACTTGGAATATAGATATGAGATCCTAATTCCAATGGAATGTAACAAGATGAATTGTCTTTCCACCCAAAAGTAGGTTATTTTGATAAGAACATAAAAAGATTGGACGCCCTTTCAGTCAAATTTACATTTGTAAACAAAATATTATTTGTATCACTTAATATATGCAAGTGTTTGAATTTAAATGTATTATTGATTTAAATTAGTAACTTAGATGTGTTTTTAAGAATAATCCACTGGGCTATTTGTTCACCCTTCCTTTCTCATCTTTTCAAGGATTTGAACATATGATGCAGCATGCATGAAATTGAGAATGCTTAGTTTTAGAAAGTTTCCATTTTATTTCCAATGTAAGGGCATGTTGCCCAAGTTTTGAATTATTTTTACTACAGTAGTTTCTTTTTAAGATTGAGTTATATGTTCTATTTTACCAGATCTTATTTTTACCAAAATGGATATTTCACCAAATTTTTATTTTAACTAAAAATGAATTTCATTGGATTTGATTTTTACTTGAAGATTAATTTTCTAAATTTGATTTTGAAAAGTAGTACAATGGGTAGAAGTCTAGATGAGAGTTAGTGATGTCATCTTACTCGAGTTAGATGATACGAGTACTGGGAGTGGTCCCTAATAGTTGACTTTTTCTCGAGATAAAGGTCCCGTAAGGTCTGATGTTCTCTGGCTAGAGAATGTCCTTGATGGTTGAGCTTTGTTCCGATGAAAGGTCCTAGAGGGTTGATTGCTACTTAGGATAGGTCTAAGACTTGGAACTGATGGTATCACAAGGAATAATTGTATAAAACTGGATAGAGATTAATATTACGTGGCTAGAAGTCTAGAAAAAATTGAGGTGATGCCAGAGTACCTAAGTCACTAGTTACACATGTAACTTGAATACTATGAGGTGTCCCTGATAGTTGATTTCTTCTTGGGGAAGGAATCCCTGAAGGTTGATGGCCCTTCTTAGAAGGTGTGCTGTCCCTGATGGTCTGATCCCTACTTTGGGAAGATGTCCTTGCAGGTTGATCCCTTCTCGGGAAAAAGTCTAATTTGGGAACTATGGCATCACATAGAGATGCAATTGAGTTGAATGCTATGACCATAGGTTTAGGTAGAGAGTGGGTGTTGTCTTGAAGGCATAATGGATCATAAATAAACTAAAAGACTTTAGAGCATAGGCTAGAGACTAATAACGTGTTTGAACGCACACTTATTTGGTTGGGACTCGAGTCTGAGAGGATCCTATATCTCTAGTCTCTGTGTAGGATGGGGTGCATAAGGATTTGGGAGTATGAAGGAATCTTGGATTCAGAGAATGACGGACCATGTTTGGTGAGTGATCGATTTCTTTGGCTGAACTTGTACGCACTGTATTGTACTGGGATGGGGCGATACAGTATGGTGGGTCTTGCGTTAGCCTTAGAACACATCTGTGGGTGGACTATCGCGCTATTTTTAACAAAGAGCTCGATTAAAAAATGGTGGGACATCTACAATCATGGATATCGCGACACTTGCGCCATTGTTTAGGTGTAATATAATTCTAGGTGGAAGTCTGTGTGGAAGGGCAAGTGTGGAATAGGGCACACAGACCTAGAAGCACAAATGGAAGCTTGGAATTGCATTAAGCTAGCGTGATTGTTTGCTTGTTTGTTGGGTAATTGTTTGTTATATATGTAGTTTGATTATTTGAATATATAAACCAAACTTTTGTACACAGAAATAGACAAAATGCTGCCGACTTAAAAGCATAAACTCCTAGACTACTAAGACAAAACGAGAACTTAGAAACATGAATCTAGAGTCACATTAGCACGATAAATGCAAAAAGGAATAGGTGGGTAGGAAGCCATGATACCTAGGTTAGAGTATCATAGTTCGTATATTAAATCACGCCAGAGTTGTTAACTCGTAGTTCTTCTTAGCGTTAACTAAAAAAGAAGGCTACGTTCACAATCTTTCCACTGAAAATAGGATGTATATTATGGAACTATCCAGTTATGTAAAAGATATGAAGAAATTTTAATTGATTTTCAGGGAATACTTTCAAAGGAGCAACAAACTAACATCCTTTATCAGTGCAAGATGATGAATCTAATGTAGGCGAATAAATCCACCAACTGTATCCATGACTCTAATGGATAAGGTTTGGATAAAGGATCCTCCATGTAGGATTAGAGTAGCACAACAAACATAAAATGGGCTAGTAGAAATTTTAGATCGATTAACAATATTAGTTAACTTGACTCAAATTTCGAGGAAAAAATTTTATTTAAGGGGGATAGATTGTAATACCCTGCAATTTCACGAATGCGTACATGTCACGAGTGAATATAAAATAAAATATTATTTTGTAAAAAAATAAAAATTTAAAATAAAATAACAAAAATAGAAATAAAAAATAAAATAAATAATAGTTTTTACGAAAAAATAATAAAAAAATAAAATATATAGATTTAAGAATCAATAATGTTTAAATTAAAAATATGAGATTCGCAAAAAAGAAATAAACAAAATTGAAATTAAATATTAATGGATTAAATTATGTATAACCCATGATTAAAAACATAAAATCAAAAAATGAAAGATGCGAGGTTCGCAAAATATAAATAATCGAAAGAAATTTAAAATAAAAATATATAAAATTACATATTGGTTAAAGAAATAAAATTTAATATTGAGTGATTGCATATTGATCGATAAAAATAAATAAATAAGTAAACGTATAACAAAATAATATTTTCGATTTAGATTTTTGAAATCAAAATTAACATAAAAAAAATCTAAAATTTTAGATTTTTAAGCAAAATAATTGAAAAAAAAAGAAAGAAACAACAAAATCAAAGAAAAATGGCTTGCTTTGTTTGGGCAAAAAAATGGAAAACAAATTTGGAAAATGCTAGAAGAACCACGATCAAACGAAGAAACTAGATTTTGATGCTGAAAATTTTGGTTTTGGGGCTGAAATGAAGAAGAAAACAATGCAAAGAAGAAGAAAGAGGAAGAAGAACGGAAAAGAGGGATGAAATCTGGATTTTTGATTTGGGGGTTCGTTGTTTGTGCATTCGGATAACAAAGGACAAAGGAGTTGGAATTTTGAAGCTTCATGAACATGAGTTGGGGCTTTAACTTCTGGTTTAGGTGAGTGATAATCAAACAAGAAGCGTGGAACAAGAGGGTTCGGGCGTGATTCAGATCCGAAAAATTTCAGATCTAAAATTTAGGGTCTGCTGGTACATTTTTTTTATGAAAAAGATGAAGAACGATGAACATGGTTGTGATCTAGGGCTTGAAAACAAAAAGGAAACATGGCTGCCATGTGATGTGTGATTTGGGGCATTTTCAAATTTTGCTGGGTTGGGGTTTTGGTTTGGACATGAAACCATGAATGGAGAAGACGATGGGGTTTTGATGGATGAGTGAACTTGGTTTGTGTGTTTTGATGCATGCAAGTCGTGATTCAAAGAAAGGGAAAATGCATTAATTTTCTAGATTTGTGTGTGTATTGCTGGTCGTGGTGTGTGGTGTGGCTGGTTTGTGTTTGAGTTTGGTTCTCTTGTGGCTGCTAACCGTGATTGAAAAAGAAGAATTTGATTTTCGAGTTAGTGTTTGTCTGAACAAAAAAGAGAAATCTAGCTTGTGTATGATCTGAAAATTGGGTGTGTGTTATGTGTTTTGATTTGGGTTTGTGATTGGAGCAAGAACGTGAGGAATGATGCTTGCTAGCCATGAAGATCAAAAAATTTCAGCAGTTTGTTGTTCCTTGTTGCTGGTCCATGAAGAGTAAAGAATCTGGTGTGAAAAAGAGCTTCGTTGCAGCTGGTGCATGATTTGTGTTGGGGATTGATGTTGGACGAACAAGAAGAAGCAGGCACAGGATTTGGGGAATTAAATTTTTGGTTTTAAATCTAGAAATTTGGGGGGTTTCGTGTTTGAATGTGATTTGAAGATGATGAATGAAGAATAGGGGAAAATCTAAAAAAAATTATGATGTTGTAGGCCTGATAGAAGGAGTTACACAAGAAAAACATGCTAACTTCAAGTTAGAAGCTAAGACTATCCTATGGTTTGGGGAGAGGATCTGTGTACCTCAGAATGGGCAAAGTAGGCAAACTGCATTGGATAAGGCTCATCAGACCAAGTAACGATGGATTGAGGTGGATATAAGATGTACCAAAACCTAAGAAAGATTTATTGGTGGAGAGAAATGAAGAAACATGTGGCTAAGCATGTTGCCAAGTGCTTAACTTGTCAACAAGTGAAAGTAGAACAGTGAAAACCCTCTAAAATGTTACAACCACTTCCTATCCCCAAATCGAAGTGGGATAACATTGTCATGGACTTCGTCTGTGGGTTACCCAGGAATCAGAAAGGAGAAGACACTATTTGGGTGATTGTGGATCATCTCACTAAAGTGGATCATTTTCAGCTAGTCAGATCCATAGACCAAGTGTAATACCCTTAAAACTCTATATTTAATTAATTGAAATTCAATATCAATTTAGTGAAATTAGGTACAAAATGAAACCGAGCTTATCTCTGGGCTAAATTTGGCAGGTTTCCAAAAGTCTCATTTGGTGACCCATAAGGACCCAAAACAACCTGAAACAAAGTAAGGTGACATGAACTAACTAATTGGACAACATATCCAAAAATTAGAACAATTGGTCAAGATTAGGGTTTTCATTTACTAAACACCCTTTAATGAGTCTAAATTAGAAAGAATTGATATTTAGATTACTTCGGGGAATCAAAATAACACAAAACGAAATGGGATGACATGAACTAACAAAATAAACAACATATCCAAAAATTAGGACAATTGGCCAAGATTTGGATCTTCATTTCATAGTGTCTTTAGTGGGTTCTCAATAAGAAAAGTAAATGAAAACCAATTTGGCCAAACCATATATTGAAATTCATAATTTTTTTATGTGATTTCAAAACTATAGGTTATAAATCATAATTCCTTGTAAACAAAGAGATATTAATTTTTATTTAATTTTTATGAACCATAAAGTCATGGGTGGAAACACCATGATCACATGTACCCTCACCCTACCCAAAGCTCCATGGGATGTTTCCTTTATTTGAATCCTTGTAAAATGATCCCATGTTCGATACAAATTTACTCAGTAAACCCACATTAGCAGACGTTTTATATGGTCTAGAAACCATGAGACATGATTACATATACACCCCCACTTGATTGTGTACACCCACACACACTAAAGCCAAAATCAGTCCAACCATGTACATGTGTGTGCACACATGTGAACAACCCTATTTGGATAGTTTCCTGGAACCAAAATGAGCATCTTTGACTATAATATAGTGTCCCCTTAAATCTGATAGTATACACCCGTGCTTGATGTCCAAGAAATAAGAAAATGGGAAATCATTCCTTATATGTTTATGTAATGAGCAGGTACAGGAACCAAAAATGAAAGTTGCCATGAACACATATCACTACAAGAAATTGATGATACAACAACGTCAATTCGATAACGTGCATCAACGACCATTCTAATAGAAGGCATACAACAATGTTCATAAAATGTTTGTTGTAAAATCACTTATTTAAAATGTGCACAACAACATTCATCTTGGGAACATTGTTGAAAAGGCCATTACAACGAGCACACGAACGTTGTTCTATGTGATTACAACAATCGTAGTTGCTCGTTGTTGAATGACACCTTCTACAATGTTCGTTAGTCGATTGTTGCTAAAAGAACATAAGTTATTACAACATTCATTCGTGTACGTTGTCTACAGCCGTCTATAACAATGTTTTATTTGATCATTGCAAACAGATTACATTATATGCATACATTATTCATATGTTATACATATATAATACCACTAATGCGTGAATAATGGTATAACCTTTGAATGGTGGTATAATGTAGGCATAACGATCCAATAATGTGCGTATAATGATATAAGGATAACAAGAATAATGCGTGAATAATGGTATAACTTGTAAACAGTGGTATAATGTAAGGATAAATATTGAATAACATGCGTATAAAAATCTAGCGATAACAATCAAATAATTAATTCGTGAATGACGGTATATATTAACCCGTAAAATATAGTATAATATAGGGATAAATATTGAATAATGTGTGTATAAAAATCTAGCAATAACGATCGAATAAAGCATGAATAATGGTATAAATAACCCGTGAAATGTTGTTTAATGTAGGGATAAAGATCGAATAATGCCCGTCTAAAAATATAGTGATAACGATCGAATAATGCGTGAAGAATTGTATATATAACTCGCGAAATGTGGTATAATGTAGGGATAAAAATTGTTCTGTTGGTCAATATACATGTATAAAAATTATTTTATTGGTCAATATACCTTATGAAAAATACGTGAATAATTAATAGTATAACCTAAGTATACCATGTGAATAATACGTGTACAAAAAGAACATCTTTCAATTGCTTGAATGATGCATAAATATATGTATAACGTAAGTATAACATATGAATCAAGCATGAATAATTCAACCGATAACAAAACGCGCAAATAATAGTAGAATAATGTATGTATAACAAACCAATCGAGAATAATTCTTAAATAGTGGAATAATGTAGGTATGACGACTGAATAATACAAGCATAAATATTATTTGTTTGGTTAATATACCTTACGAATAATAAGTGAATAGTGGTATAATCGAAGCATACTTTATGAATAATGCGTGTATAATATTTAATCGTTCAATTGCATGAATAATGCATAAGTAATAGTATAACATAGGTATACCATGTGGATAATGTGTGTATATAAAACGAATAAAATATGTTTAACTTAAGAATAATGTGTGTATAAAATTGAGATCAGTGCTTCAGAATTGATCACTTGTATCATTTCCAAATAAAATTGGTATAATAAAGTTCACATATGAAAAACATTATTCATAGATGATTCAAAAATAAAACAATCTGCCCCATGAAATAAAATAAAATGATAAAATTCAAATGAAAAATAGTTGAGATTGTTATAAATCAACCATAATTGTGTTAAAATGATACAAATCTGAAATATCAAAAATGGTATTACACATTGTCCTTAAAAAACTGCGATGCAAGATATGACAGCCTTCTTCCATGCTTCACTTCTTTAAGACCCACTATGATTGGATCCTATAGTCAACATTGAATCGACCTGATTTTTCATCATCACTCTTGGTACCTTCATTCTGCTTCAATCTACCATGCAAATACAAATTAATAGCCACCCGTTTCCTATAGCTCACTACATCAAAAACAGGTGAAATTTCCTTTTCAGTGGCAACAAATTCAGCAAAATAAAATTTGAACATTCCACAATCACAGTCAACTTGCTATAGTAGATTATCAACCATGACACCTTGAATGGATCTTTCCCAAGTCTATCCTTCGAGTCAACTTTTGATTCGTAAAATCCAATCATATTGAGATAGAAAGGAAGAATGGTGGAATAAGATTTAACAGCCTCCATTGACGCAGCATCAACAGTAGGAGTACACAGAGAATTGTATACATATATACAACCTTCGTGGATGATGATGCAACCGAGGATCTACTGGAACATAGCCACAACATTAATAGGGAAAATGACATAGTCAACATCAGACCATGGAGAGTTGCAGTACATGTAGTGTCTTAGCATACACTCCATAATTACCATCACATCCCCTAACACAGATGCATCCTTCTCTTTTTTGAATCATCTAAAAACAGACTACAACTTTTAATCAAAAAAGTTGTTTGTTGTTGTACATTTTACCTTAATCGATTCCTCATACTTGTTTTTCTTGTGCAAGTAATAGAACATCACATCTACATGCTGCTAATACAAAATTTTTAAATTATAATAAAAGATTTGGGTCATGAATAAAAATTGTATAAACATGAAATATTCAAAACATAATAATGTTCAAAACATAATAAGTATGTTATATAGATGATATTGGTATCATATCAGTATAATATGTATTAGTATATAGGTGAAATTGGTATCATATCAGTTGTCGGGATCCCTTCCCTAGGCCTAAGGGCGACCCGACCGGCATGGCGGCTCAACAAACTGACTCATCGAGTTGAGTCCTCCCAGCCACCGTTAAGCTTTTCCAACCTCGACATTCATGCCACATCAGAGTAATTTAAACATCCATTTAATTAAAGTGTGAAAGTAAACGATGTATTACATGTTATCATATTCCAAAAGGTTAAGCGTACATAGTTCAACATTTCGAAGTTCAAACCTACAAAAAAAATGACCGACTTATCGATAGAAACAAAAGGGAATACAGGACCACACGGGAACTAGTCTATCACCACGCCTTTCCCTTTATTAGCCGCTGAGGAACCTAGAGTGTTAGTAGAGTAGTGAGCCTAATATTTAACATGGCTCAGTGAGTAGGAAAACCAGTATATCATCTAACTAGCACTCCGAAAACTGTACATGTATGCATGAGTAGTAATTGGGAAGCATGGTATGTAGTAAAACAATTATAAATAATGCAACAGTTAAAGAAAAGTAATTTAAATACATGCAACTCAAAATTATATCCAGACTAGGGTTTAAATCATCAATACAACCCTATGGTCACCGCTCAAGCGGGTCATGAGTCAGGCGTACCGGCCACTCAAGCGGGTCAAGGGCTAAGCGCATTCATCGAATGCCCTAACCCTGCGCTCGGTCCTCAAGTGCCATGCTCGAGTGGGTCTGAGGCTATGCGCTCTGATTATACGCCCTAACCCCATCGCTCGGTCCTCGAGCCTAATCCAATCACATCGTGTACCCTGACCCTGTGCTCGAACCTTGAGCCTATGGTCTCACTATCGGTGTACGACTACATATATTTTAAATAAACCCATGTAGCTCAAACATATGAAACCATTCAATCGATGACAATTTCAATCATTTTTCATGCAAGGAATACAGTTAAGATAACAACTAGGTCAAACTACTCACATCGGGTCCTGTGCACCGATGTCCCTTCTACACTCGGCCCAGTTTCGCGATATATGCTCAAATTTGCATTATGTTAACTCAATTTTAGTTCCTCATGAAATGTTGTTTAATTCCGATCCCACTACCCCTAGTCGGTCTTAGTCGACCCAAAATTCGACTCGGTCAAACCTGGTCAACCGATCAAACTTGGTCAACCTTGGTAAAACTCGGTCACCTTAGTCAAAGTTTGCCATTATTGGTCAATATGGTCAAAATCAAGTCAATTGGGTCAAAATTCTCAATTTTTAATACTTAACCAATTCTAAGCCTTTTAATTAAATTTGCACAACAAATTTGTCAATTTTCTTGCGATCAATCTAGACTTTGGATTTATGCAAAACTTTCCAGATTTTATTTAGACCCTTCAAATATTCACTAGAATTTTATTTTTCTATTTTTGGATTTCATTTGATCGTTTTCCAACTGAAATAACAGGAACCTTTAATTCTGGATTTTCCTTTCTATCTATAGAGTGGAGTTCTTGAATTTCCTGTGATAAATCCGACAGTTGGATTTGTACGAAAATTTTCAGATTTGATCTAAATCATTCAAATGTTCCCCAGAATTTTTCTTTCAAATTTTCTGATCTCATTTACTACAGTTTTTGAGTGGAATCATAGAGATGCTCAAATCTGGTCCTATTTGTTCTAACTACACAGCAAGACTTCACAATATTTCTGCTGTCAATCCGTAAATCGGATTTGCGCAATATTTTTCACTTATGATCTACACTTCCTAAGGTATCTCCAGAATTTTATTTCATGAATTTTGGACCCGGTTTAATATCTTTTCCAAGGGTGATATCAGGAAATTTTGGTTTTTCGAATTGCATATGATAGACAGTCAAGAGACAACTTATTTAACCCCCTTAGACTTATCTATTTGTGACCAAATTTTTACACAACATTTTTAATTATTTCATGAACGTATTCTCCAAATTTCAGGCAAATCAGACATGTCTAAGTACTTTTAAAAATTCATAACAGCAAGCACAAAATCATAGTATCATGACAGATTTTCCAAATTTTTTTCTAAGTATCAGATTAGCATGTTCGGCAGCCTATTTCGACATCCTTTTTGACGTGGTTCAAGCGCTCATTAGCTTTTTTTCATAAAAAAGAAAATTAAGTAGACAAAACAAGCTTTGAAAAGAGCCATATTACCTTAAAATTTGAGCTCGGACGTGTGAAAAATCGACTCACAAAACTCGGCCGAACACACTTGTTTGGTTTTCTGGGTTTTGCAGTGACGAACAAACCACCTTCAACGCCATTTTCGACATGTTTGATTTCTCATTAAATGAAAGTTGAAGTAGACATTATAAGCTTCAAAACGATCTATGGTACCTCAAGATCGGAGTTCAAATGAGTGAGATATCAGCTTTGCAAAACTCGACAACACACGTTTCTAGGTTTTTGCAATCGCAAACAACAAGTTTTATGGCCGTTTCTGCTCCAAATGGTCCGTGTTCGTGATCAATGGCTTGGACCTTCTTGAAGAGGGCAGTCTGAGCTTTTCAAAGACTATAAGAATGTCCAAAACAGACTTTGGATGTGAGAGATATTGAGGTTTGAAGGTGGTGGGTATGCAAGCCAAAAGTGCAGAAAAATCAGATCAAGGATTTCTTGTAGTTGGTTTGGACGAGATTTTTTGCAATCTATCCAGCTGATAATGCCTTTGCTCATGGCTCAATGTTCCAGGGAACATGGGGAGCTGTTGGGGGAGTGCATTGATGATCAAAATAATGGGCAAAAACCATGAGAAAACTGGTTTTCTTGCACCATTTCTGTTGTTTTTCTGCTGAAAATGAAGAAGGGAAGGAAGAAGGAGAGGGAAGAGAGGAAAAGGGGTGGTGGGCTGGGCTGTGCGCCCAGTCCGGGGCACATGGGCCTGGGCAGCCTAGGCCCATGCCCCTGGGCTGCCCAGGTGGCCCAATTCCTTCATTTAACTTTTTTTTGTTGCTTGTTTTTTTTGTATATAGACATATATATATATATATATATATATATATATATCGAGATTTCGTATTTTTTTCTAAAATTATTAAAATTATTTGATTTATCATTCTTTACCAAAATCCTCTAATTTTACACCATTTTCATTTTTTTATACAATTATTTTCTAAAAATTAAATAATTTACCCACAAATTACATTTTTCTTCCAAAAATTCATCAATTTCTCTAAAAATTCCATAATTATTTCAAAAATTTAAAAATCAATCCCAAAAATTATTTCTCTCCAGAAATCACATTTTTCTTATGATTCCACATATTTTCTCCTCGAATTTACATTTTTCTCCATTTTTCTCATTTTTCTTCAATAAGTAATTCAAAATTAGAAAAAAATGAGAATAATTCATGCATTTCCATTAAAATTTTTAGAAAAATATACGAAAATACATATTAAAAATATACGGGTCGTTACAGTCTCCCCCCCTTATAGGAAATTTCGTCCTCAAAATTTACAATGATGATGATAACACAAGTTAAGGGGCAACACACATCAACTCGGGATAGTATCGGATCATGAAGTCTTCACTCTCCCATGTATCATGCTCGGCACCTTGAAACTGCCAGCACACTCGTACCATAAGTATTTCCTTGTTGCGCAACTTTCTCATAGCGCGATCGATGATAGCTGTAGGCATCTCATCGTATGAATAGTCCTCTCGCAGATCAATATGCCTCCAATCAATAATGTGCGAGGGATCGGGGTGATACTTTCTCAACATCGAAACGTGAAATACGTTATGAACCCCCAATAGCTGTGGCGGTAAAGCTAGCCGGTAAGCAACAGTGCCTATCCTCTCAAAGATCTCAAAAGGCCCAATATATCTAGGTGCGAGCTTCCCTGAAATCACGAAACGTGTTTGCCCCTTCCGAGGCGAAATACGAAGGAGGACATGGTCACCGACCTCAAACTCAAGGACCCTCCTTCGGTTATCAGCATAACTCTTTTGCCGGTCCTGAGCAGCCTTCAGATTCTGTCTGATTCTCTGTACCTTCTCATTCTACTCCTATATGAAAGCGGGGCCCAAGACAACTCTATCACCCGTTTTGACCCAACAAGCAGGGGATCTACATGGCCTACCATACAACGCCTCAAAAGGTATCATCTCAATGCTTGCCTGGTAGCTGTTATTATAAGCAAACTCGTATAAGGCCAAGTGATCTTCCCAGCTACCACCAAAATCTATAATGCAGGAGCGTAACATATCCTCCAAAATCTGGATTACTCGCTCAGATTGGCCATCAGTCTATGGATGGAAAGCCGTGCTAAGGTTCACCTTTGTCCCCAACTGAGTCTGCAATGTCTGCCAAAATCGGGACGTGAACCTAGTGTCCCTATCGGACACAATAGATAAGGGGACCCCATGAAGCCTCATAATCTCTCTAATGTAAAGACGGTTCAACCGCTCCACTGAATCTTTGGTACTCATAGCAAGAAAATGGGCAGACTTCATCAAACAATCCACTACTACCCAAACAGCATCATGTCTCCTCTGTGTACGGGGTAGTCCTGTGACGAAGTCCATGTTTATGTGTTCCCACTTCCACTCTGGTATTGATAAAGGTTGTAAGGGTCCACCCAGTCTCTGGTGCTCAGCCTTAACCTGCTGGCACGTATCACATTGCTGGATGAAGAATGCTATGTCCCGCTTCATCCCGGGCCACCAATATGTGCGTTTAGCATCTTGGTACATCTTATTGGCACCCGGATGAACAGTGTATCTCGAACAATGTAGCTCCTCGAGCACACTACGTCTTAGGCCAGCATCATCTGGTACCCATAGCCGTTCCCTAAATCTCAGTGCACCTTATGAATCAAGTTACCACTCTCTATGAGAAGCGTCATTCGCTCAACCCCTGAACATATCATAGGCCGCATCACGAGGCTGTCCCTCCGTGATCTCCTGAACCTGAATCGGCTAGGTTGTAATATGTGCACTGACCCTGGCCTCAGAGGATGACTCGCGGATACTCATAATTGTGGCAAAGTCAATCATCCTCCACTCATGCGACATGTGTCTAGCCATGCAGGTAGTCTCGACCTGTTTCTGACTCAAAGCATCAGCCACTATGTTAGCCTTCCCTGGGTGGTATTCGATAGTAAAGTCATAGTCTTTCAATAGAGCGTAAAACGCTCTCCATAGAGGTAATGTCGCCATATCTTCAATGCGAATACTACTGCTGCTAGCTCTAAGTCATGTACCGGGTAATTCTTCTCATGAACTTCCAACTGTCGTGAGGCAAAAGTGACAACCCCGTCATCTTGCATCAACACGCAGCCAAGGCCTGTCTGTGATGCATCAGTGTATATAGTTAGCCCTCGGCCGGGCTCTGGTAACACTAGCACTGGAGCAGATGTCAGTCTTTGCTTAAGCTCAAGGAAGGCATTCTCACACCCATCATCCCATATAAATAGAGTATCATTCTTGGTTAGCTTCGTCATCGGACCAGCAATCTTTGAAAAGTTCTTGACGAAACGGCGGTAATAGCCTGCTAAACCCAAGAAGCTGCGGATCTCAGTCACCGTGGTAGGTCTCGGCCAGCTGATAATCGCTTCAACCTTAGCTGGATCAACTGAAATACCCTCAGCTCTAACTACGTGACCCAAAAAATAGAACCTCTGACAACCAAAACTCACCCTTACTGAACTTGGCATACAGCCTATGCTCCCTCAAAGTCTACAATGCCATCCTCAAGTGCTCGGCATGCTCCTCTCGAGACCTCGAATAAATCAAAATATCATCAATGAAGATAATCACAAAGGCATCAAGGTATGGCCGAAACACTATCTGCATGAGGTCCATAAACATTGCAGGGGCATTTGTTACGCCGAACGACATGACTAAGAACTCGAAGTGCCCATATCGAGTGCAGAATGTTGTCTTCTGCACATCCTCTTCCCTGACCCTCAGCTGATGGTACCCTGATTTCAAATCAATCTTCAAAAACACCTTGGCACCCCTAAGCTGATCAAACAAGTCGTCGATACGTGGAAGAGGATACTTACTCTTGATCGTCACCTTGTTCAACTGTCTATAGTCGATACATAAGCAGAGGCTCCCATCCTTCTTCTTTACAAACAATACCGGAGCGCCCCAAGGTGACACACTAGGGGTAATAAAACCCTTACCCAATAACTCCTCTAGTTGAACCTTCAGCTCCTGTAACTCCTTCGACACCATGCGGTAAGGAGGAATCAGCACTGGTCGTGTCCCTAGAATGACCTTGATAATGAAGTCGATCTCCCGCTTAGGGGGCAAGCCGGGTAGATCCTTGGAGAACATGTCTAGGAAGTCTCAAGCGATTGGAATCTCATCGATACTCGACCGTGAAGGTCCCTCATCTGTGGTGGTCAAACCAGCTAGAATGTCCATGTCACGCTGTGTAACCAATCTGTCATGGGTGCTCTGCCTATCGGTGGCTCTACCCTGAAAGACAACAATGGGTTGCCCTAGGATCTAGAATATGACCCTCTTGGCGAAGCAGTCGACATGTGCGAGGTATGCAGCCAGCCAATCCATCCCGAGTATGGCATCAAACTCGAGAAACTCCAACACTCGGAGGTCTACAATAGTCTCAAAGTCTCCCAATCTAAGTACACACCCCTCACAGATCATGTTGGGGTAGATGCACTCCCCAGGAGTAGTACTCAATATCAAATGAGTGGGAGACCTAACTGGTCTAAGCCTTAATCTATCCACAACACATCCAGAAATAAAAGATAGGGTAGAACCAGCATCAATCAATACATATATAGATGAATCATAGAGTGAAACGGTACCTTCCACCAAGGTCCTCGTCGAATCGGGGTCAGGCTGTGTGACAGCATGTGCTCTGTCTCTGAAGGCAGGGGTGAAAGAACTGGGACCTGCCGTAAGAGTTGGGCACTCAGCCTTCTTGTGTCCAACCTATCCACACTGGAAACATGTAAGGGGTGGCTTCTGTCCCCCTGGTAACCCTAGCTATGTCCACCTTGGTAGCCTTCACTCTGTCCACAGCTTCGACCACGGCCTCTACCTCGACCCCCATAGAATGTACTCTGATGCTCTGCCGGTGGCTACGACTGAATAGGAGTGGCCGCGAGTGCAACTGCTGTCATGGCAGCCTGACTGGGAGTAGTGTTCGACTATCCCTCTGAAAACTTCCTCTTCTTGTTCCTCTGATAACGACCCTGGCCTCTATATCTTCCTGACCCACCTCTAGATGACAGCTGAGTCTGTAATTGTACCTACTGCCGAGGTTGAGACTGAAGAGCGCTACTCGGCACAATAGAAATCGTAGGACACCCTTCTAACTCGGCCATCTCATATCGAAGGGCCTCCCTTTGGATCTCCTCTAAGGTCTGAGCCCTGGGCGTGGAAGTCGCCTGTCTAATAGCAACGCTCAGCCCTCGTCTATAAAATCCAGCCCTCTCACTCGGCTCAACAATCAACCAAGGTATATGTCTCCAACTGTAGGAACCGGTGGGTGTACTCTCTCATTGTTATGGTCCCCTGGCTCAAGCTCAGAAACTCTATTTTCTTACGTTCCCGCTCTGCCTCTAGAGCGTAAGCCTGAAGGAACAACTCTCTTAATCTAGCCTAAGAAATGATCTGACCCTTTATGTTCCTCGCAGTCCGCCACCATCTGGCGGCCTGACCCTCCATCATGTGCGCTGAGAACAGAACTCGGTCCGCCTCTGATAGCCACAAGGTCTCAGCATTATTTTCCATATTCAGTAACCAATGTTCTGCCACCTCCAGACTGATACCTCCTGTGAACGTCGCAGGGCGTAAGTCCATGAAACTCTTGAGGAGCCGGGCATCGGCTCTCTCATCTCCCTGTCTGTCCTAGATAGGGGCAACTAACGCTACTACTGCCTAAACTGGTGGCTATTGAACGGGTGGCGTAGGCGGAGTTGGCGATGGCGACACGACAGTAGGGGCGACCGTTGCCACTGGTGCAATCGGTACAGAGGGTCCTGTTGATGTGGAAGGCTCATCTCTATGCTTCTCTGCCTCCAGCCTATCGAGTCTCTCCCTCAGTAAGGCCGTCTGGGCCTGCATAGCCTCGTTAGAGGCCCTAATCACAGCCTCGAGCCTCTATATGGAGTCCTCCTGCTCAAGCTGAACTGAAGGTGGTGGTGGCGTCGGCTCCCTAGGCCCGAGCGGTGGCCCTCCTCGCCTAGGTCTATCCCGTCTGGGCGGCATCTGTTATCTGCATTTTAAACCGGGTTCACTAGTTATTCCTCTATTCACAATAGGCCGAACCTAAACATTTGGTAATAGACATCATGTTCAGAAATACGTTCCCTTAATGGTAGTTTCCCCCTTTTCCCTTTAGGTTAGGGGTTTCATTTATTTTCGCGATTACTCTGATGTCGCCTAGGCCCTCGATTTATCGGTGTTTCTTAAATTTTTTTTAAAAAAACCTTGGGCTCTGATGCCAAGTCTGTCGGGACCCCTTCCCTAGGCGGAAGAGCGACCCAACCGGCACGACAGCTCAACAAACTGACTCATCGAGTCGAGTCCTCCCAGCCGCCGTTAAACCTTTCCAACCTCGACATCCATGCCACATCAGAATAATTTAAACGTCTATTTAATTAAAGTGCGAAAGTAAACGATGTATTACATGTTATCATGTTCCAAAAGTACAAGCGTACATAGTTCGACATTTAGATGTTCAGACTTACAAAAAAAAATGACCGACCTATCGATAGAAACAAAAGCGAATACAGGACCACACGGGACTAGGCTATCACTACGCCTTTCCCTCTATCAGCCGCTAAGGAACCTGAAATGTTAGTAGAGTAGTGAGTCTAATATTCAACATGGCTCAGTAAGTAGGAAAACCAGTATATCATCTAACTAGCACTCTGAAAACCGTGCATGTATGCATGAGTAGTAATTGGGAAGCATGGTATGTAGTAAAACAGTTATAAATAGTGTAACAGTTAAAGAAAAGTAATTTAAATACATGCAACTCAAAACTCTATCCAGACTAGGGTTTAAATCATCAATACAACCCTATGGTCACCGCTCGAGCGGGTCATGAGTCAAGCGTACTGGCCACTCAAGCGGGTCAAAGGCTAGGCGCAATCATCGAACGCCCTAACCCTACGCTCGGTCCTCAAGTGCCATGTTCGAGTGGGTCTAAGGCTATGCGCACTGATCATATGCCCTAACCCCATCGCTCGGTCCTCGAGCCTAATCCAATCACATCGTGTACCTGACCCTATGCTCGGACCTCAAGCCTGTGGTCTCACTATCGGTGTACGACTACATATATTTCAAATAAACCCATGTAGCTCAAACATATGAAACTATTCAATCGATGACAATTTCAATCATTTTTCATGCAAGGAATATAGTTAAGATAACAACTAGGTCAAACTAGTCACCTCGGGTCCCGTGCACCGATGTCCCCTCGACACTCGACCCAGTCCCGCGATATACGCTCAAATCTGCATTATGTTAACTCAATTTCAGTTCCTCATGAAATGTTGTTTAATTCCGGTCCCACTACCCCTAGTCGGTCTTAGTCGACCCAAAATTCGACTTGGTCAAACCTGGTCAACCAGTCAAACTTGGTCAACCTCGATAAAACTCGGTCACCTTAGTTAAAGTTGGCCATCATTGGTCAATATAGTCAAAATCAAGTCAATTGGGTCAAAATTCCTAATTTTTAATTTGCGTAGCAAATTTGTCAATTTTCTTGCGATCAATCCAGCTGTTGGATTTATGCAAAACTTTCCAGATTTTATTCAGACCCTTCAAATATTCACTAGAATTTTATGTTTCTATTTTTGGATTTCATTTGATACATTTTCCAACTAAAATAACAGGAACC
This sequence comes from Tinospora cordifolia, assembly GCA_030144865.1. Classification (NCBI taxonomy): domain Eukaryota; kingdom Viridiplantae; phylum Streptophyta; class Magnoliopsida; order Ranunculales; family Menispermaceae; genus Tinospora; species Tinospora cordifolia. The sequence continues at coordinate 27,229 of JAJIYU010001001.1, forward strand.
TTCAATTTTGGATTTTCCTTTCTATCTATAGAGTGGAGTTCCTGAATTTCCTGTGATAAATCCGACCGTTGGATTTGTATGAAAATTTTCAGATTTGATCTAACTCATTCAAATGTTCCCTAGAATTTTGTTTTCAAATTTTCGGATCTCATTTACTATACTTTCTGAGTGGAATCATAGAGATGTTCAAATCTGATCCTATTTGTTCTAACTGCACAGCAGGACTTCACAATTTTTCTGCTATCAGTCTGTTTATTGGATTTGTGCAATATTTTTTAGTTATGATTTAAACTTCCTAAGGTATCTCCAGAATTTTATTTCATGAATTTTGGACCCCGTTTAGTATGTTTTCCAAGGGTGATATCAGGAAATTTTGGTTTTCCAGATTGCATATGATAAACAGTCAAGAGACAACTTATTTAACCCCCTTAAGCTTATCTATTTGTGACCAAATTTTTAGACAACATTTGTAGTTGTTTCATGAACATATTCTCCAAATTTCAGGCAAATCAGACATGTTTAAGTACTTTTAAAAATTCATAACAGCAAGCACGAAATCATGGTATCATGATAGATTTTCCAAAATTTTTTCTATGTATCAGATTAGCATGTTCGGCAGCCTATTTCGACATCCTTTTTGACGTGGTTCAAGTGCTCATTAGCTTTTCTTCATAAAATAGAAAATGAAGTAGACATAACAAGCTTTGAAAAGAGCCAAATTACCTTAAAATCCGAGCTCGGACGTGTGAGATATCGGTTCACAAAACTCGGTTGAACACACTTGTTTAATTTTCTGGGTTTCGCAGTGACGAACAGCCCCCCTTCGATGCCATTTTTGACATGTTTGATTTGTCATAAAATGAAAGTTGAAGTAGACATTATAAGCTTCAAAATGAGCTATGGTACCTCAAGATCGGAGTTTGGATGAGTGAGATATCGACTTTGCAAAACTCGGACAACACACGTTTTTGGGTTTTTGCAGTCGCAAACAACAAGTTTTATGGCCGTTTCTGCTCCAAATGGTCCGCGTTCGTGATAAATGGCTTGGACCTTCTTGAAGAGGATAGTCTGAGCTTTCCAAAGACTATAATAATGTCCAAAATGGACTTTGGATGAGAGAGATATTGAGGTTTGAAGGTGGTGGGTTTGCAAGCCAAAAGTGCAGAAAAATCAAATCAAGGATTTCTTGTAGTTGGTTTGGATGAGATTTTTTACAATCTATCCAGCTGATAATGCCTTTGCTCATGGCTCAATGTTCCAGGGAACATGGGGAGCTGTTGGGGGAGTACATTGATGATCAAAATAATGGGCAAAAACCATGAGAAAACTAGTTTTCTTGCACCATTTCTACTATTTTTCTGCTGAAAATGAGGAAGGGAAGGAAGAAGGAGAGGGAAGAGAGGAAAAGGAGTGGTGGGTTGGGCTGTGCGCCAAGCCCGGCCCACATGGGCCTGGGCAGCCCAGGCCCATGCCCCTGGGCTGCCCAGGTGGCCCAATTCCATCATTTAACTTTTTTTTTTGTTGCTTGTTTTTTTTTTTTGTATATATATATATATCGAAATTTCATATTTTTTTCTAAAATTATTAAAATTATTTGATTTATCATTCTTTACCAAAATCCTCTAATTATACCATTTTCATTTTTTTATACAATTATTTTCTAAAAATTAAATAATTTACCCATAAATTACATTTTTCTCCAAAAAATTCAATTAATTTCTCTAAAAATTTCATAATTATTCTGAAATTTAATAATCAATCCCAAAAATTATTTCTCTCCAAAAATCACCTTTTTCTTATGATTCCACATATTTTCTCCTCAAATTCGCATTTTTCTCATTTTTCTTCAATAAGTAATTCAAAATTAGAAAAAAAATGAGAATAATTCATGCATTTACATTAAAATTTCTAGAAAAATATACAAAAATATGTATTAAAAATATATGGGCCGTTATATCAGTATAATATGTGTATATAGACATTGCAAAGTGTCCAAAACCCTATATTTTGGTATTATGTTAATATATTATTAGTATAATATTTGTAAACAATAATATCAAGTACAAAAAAATTAAACTTACCGAGGAGGAGATAGGTTGGCCTGGGGTGCCAATTGTGTAAAACCATTCCTTATCAGTAACATCAGCGATTGAAAAATTAAAAGCTAGATTTAGATTGTTGTAACGATCATGGTATACTATATTTGACCTAAATAATGTGATAGATGTTAATATCAGTGTATTATAAATAACAACAATATTCGAAATGCAAACTTGATTTCTAAGAAACCTTACTTTAAGCACTTCAACAGACCCTTTTGAATCCATTCATCAAACTCAATTAGAGCACTGTTGTTTATATCTTCAAGCAGACAAATTTCTAAGGAGGATAGTCGTCCCTTCACAATCTCCTTTCCTTTATGTTTATCCCTAGCGGGATGCCTCCCTCATTTATTAACTATAGGAGGTGGAAGAAGTAGATTGTGATCTTCAGTAGAGATGACTGAAGTCGCAATATTGACGGCCAACTCAATAATTTCATCAATCATGGTGTCTCGTTCACATTCAACAAGTGCATGATATTTCAATTCATCTTTGTTAGCAACTTGCGTCAGTGAAATTAATCGAGAAATGTTCTAAAAGTAGATAAATTAACAGTTAAATTCATAAAAACTACAGAAACTCTTGAATTAATAAAAGAATCTTATTCATGATTTTACCAAGATTGATGATTTTTTCTTCCTTCTTTCACCTTCAGTTATGGTTGAGTCGGCCTTTAACATGAAACTGTACAATATTAATGGATAATGAAAATAAATCTAAATGACAAATCACAATCCAAATAAAGTGTTCAAAAGTACCTTCCTCTTTTTGTCGCTATCACTAATAATCTCTGCAATGCCGTCAAACTCTAGCATACAGCTTTGACATCAGTACGTTTTTCCCTACTAGCAGATTCTTCTTTACTGTCTTCTGTTTTATTTACATCATCTTTTTTAAGATGGTACTACATGAAAAATGAAAAATTTAGTGAGCCAAATGAATGTATACAATTGGTATAACATCTAATACAAGCAAACAATAGATAATAGCAAGCATACAGTACATAATATATTATACTCATGGTATAGTGTAGGTATATAAATTTTATACTACTATCATATTATTACTATATTACGATGAAAGTCTAAAAAAATTCAGTGGTTTTGAAGCTTGAAACATCTACCTTCTACAATAGGGATTTCAGATAATTAATTTCTTCAAAAATCTTATCAAAACCCTATTTCAACATTATTTTGATCTCGTTACAATGATCGCATTGCCTTCCAAGTATCATGATTGTGGCAGAATTATTTAGAGGAATATTACCACCAATAGGTTTATTTATAGGAGGCGGCAAAAGAAATACTGGGGGATCAACAAAATCATTGTAATCTGGAAATTAATGTTGGCCCCCATCTTGTTCTGCAATCAAGCCATCCATGTATGGCTGCAGTAGCTCATTGAGGCTTGCTACAAAAGTTTTGAACTGAAAATAGACAAATATGAAATTATAAGAAATTTGACAACAAAGAATAGTTCAATTATAATGTAAATGTTGTGTATACTATATGATCAAATACATGAAAAATTACCTTATAAACAAATAAATTGTTCAGCACCTTCTCCATGCTCTTGAAATTGGGCGTGTCAATGCAAATCCAGTTTAGTATACGAGAAAGTCCATTGACGTTGAATGGCAAACAAACCATCAGTCTCAACAAAACACTCATAAAACCAAACTTGTAATGCGATTGGAAACTCAAGAAGCTTGTACATAATCGGGTATTTGCCCCTCCCATCTTCAAGCCAGATTGCATCCATTGCAAAATTACCCTTCATATATTCTATAGTCGTGTAAAAAAAAGCCCTGCCCTAGGGATAATCCATATATTCACCAGTTTGTACAAGTTCAAAATCAACTTTATTTACCAACATTTTCATTTTATTAGGAAACAAAAACAATTAATGAAGAACAAAACTGCAATCTTCACATCATCATCATTCTTCCATACCCGATTTATAAATGCATCAACTATACACTTCTTATTTATCTTACCCACTCCCTTAAAGTATTTATCCTTCAAAATTTTACCCTCAAAATCAGTTGTAATGTTTCTAGTTTTTTCGCTGCATTTCAATCCCATTATCATTGCAAATTCAACTATGGAGAATTTTGCAATAATATTGTTGAAATTGAAGACTAGAATAGACTCGTCTTTTTGAACAACTTCTCTCAACAATATATTATGAACCATCTGAGGTTGCCAAAACAATTGCTTCATATCAAGAAAATAGCCAAAACTAGTCTCCCGGAACTTCAGCTGTTGGAAATCTGTCAACGTGGAAATCAACATGTTGCATGCGTTCATGTTAGTCAAGCATCCAACCTTGGCTGAGTATCTATCTTCAGGTTTAACAATATATTGATATTCCTGCAGGTGTGTAATACCATAATAACATGTTAAAAAGTGTATATTAACAAAATAAAAAGGTGTATAATATTAGAATAATCATTCCAATGAATATAACATCATTATACATCTTTCTATCAAAATAAACATAATAATAGTATAACATATTTATACTCTATTATGTAATAAATAGTCAATAAATGTTATAGTATAATATTGTAGTTCAAAAAAAGTTGAACAGACCACACAATCATTTACTATCATATTTAAACGAATATGAATACAAGATTCAGAAGAGTGTGATGTACCTGGTTCTCAGCATTTACGGTCGTCCTGTTGGGATAGGATGAACACTCGTTCTTCATTGTAATAGTGAAAATTGCAAGTAAATCAATAACTAAATTGAAGAAGACAGAGAGATTAGGGCACAAAAATGGAAACAACCTGAATCGAAAACTGAATCGCAAGTAAATGAAGTGATTTGCGTGCATAAATACATACATACATACAGGGAAAATATGCGTGAATAGTGGTATAATGTGAGAATAATATCTGACCAATTCAAGCATAAAATTTGTTCGATAATTTGGTAAAAAAATCAGGATGAATAATGCAAGGATAAATGAATAATGAGCGCAAATATATATATATATATAACATAGGTATTTTAATTTTGACTGAATAATGTGGGTATAACAAAAGAATAATTTATGTATAATGTACGTGAATAGAGAAATAATGTGAGAACAATTTCATAATAATACAGGGATAACCAAATAATGTGCATATATATATATATGTACCTTATTTATAACTGATTAATGCAACTATAACAAATGAATAATTCATGTATAATATGTATGAATAGTAGTATAACGTGATAATAATTTCATAATAACACGGGAATAAACAAATAATGCAAGCATATATATATATATATACACACACACACACACATACTATATTTAAGACTAAATAATGCGGGTATAACAAAGGAATAATTCGTGTATAATGCTAGTGAATCGTTGTATAATGTGAAGATAATTTCATAATAATGCTGGGATAAACAAATAATGCTCAAATATATATATACTTTATTTATTACTGAATGATGCGAGTATAATAAATGAGTAATTCATGTATAATGTGGGTGAATAGTTATTTAATGTGAGAATAATTTCATAATAATGGGGGGTATAAAATTGTTCGGTTACTTGGTGCGAAAGTTTATGAATGACATATGAACAATGTGGGAATATATATATATATATATATATATTTAGTAATAAAAATGCATGTGTTATACAATAAATTATATACACACAATAGGAATTTATATATGTTAAATTATGTAAGACCCACGAATATTGTATGAATTTCAAATAAAATAAATTAATGTGAAATACAAATATATATATATACACCATGTTATTTTATATCATGAATAAATAATTATACGTATATATATATTTGTTACATATATAATTGTATGTATCTTTGGTTAACTGATACCCAAATATACATACATATATTTGATATAAAATAGCAAATATATGTATGTATTTGCTATATGAAGTAAAAATAGTGAATATATATTTGGTATAAAATAGCAAATATATATAAAATAGCAAATTGAAGTAAAAAATAAAGTAATAGGTTAGAGATGCCCTTATCAAGAGTAGTTTATAAAAATAACCAATTCGTGCTGCATATATGGATAAAAAATAAAAACTGAAAATAATTTTAAAATACAAAATAAAAATTATGATTATTAAAATAAAAATTTAAACATGTTAAAAAATTATAAATTTAAAACTGTATAAGGAATTTTAGATTAAGTTAACACTCAATTGTTAAAAGTAGTAAATTATTAATTTTTAATGATAAAGCTAATTCTTAATAAATAAATGTACTAAAATTAAAAAAATCAAATTTAAGTTTAAATTCGCTTTAATATAAAAAGTTTCTATTGTATATAACATAGATAAATATATTAAATGTATTGAAAGAATGTTCTTATATTATTTTACTTATGTTAAATTGTTTACTTTATTGAAATAAAAATATTAATTGTGTAATAATGTCATTGTTAACTGTAAAGTTATTGTTGTTAAAGGTTATTATTTTTACAATTTATGAAATAGTAGTGTTATTACATAAAACATTAAATTGGATTCTTTAAATTATATATTATTAAATTATTTGAGAAAGTTTAACAAAATATTTGTGAGAAATATTTTCTCTCCATAAAAGATTAAAAGATGATGATTTAAGGATATAACACAATAAACAAGATCATTTGATATGATTACAAAAAAAAAAAAAATCTTTATGTTTATTTTAATAAAATTTAATAGAATACATTTAAAATGTGGAATTCTTACATAATTTTACTAACTATGCAATAATAATAATAATAATAATAATAATAACAATAACAATAATAAACTATATATTATTATTATGGTTAATAATGAGTTGCATTATACCATTATTCATGCATTTATCCATCGCTTGCTATTTTATACCAACATTCTACCATTACTCGCATTATTTCATGATTATTCATATGTTATACATATGTCAGACTAAATTTTATTTACATGTTATTCCTGTATTATTCACATGTTATCCCCGCATTTTTTACCAACACAACCGAACATATTTTATACACGTATTATTCAGTTATTATTATTGTATTATACCATTATTCACGAAATATCCATTAGTTGGTATGTTATATCTCTACCATTACTAGCATTATTCCATAATTATTCATATGTTATGCATACGTTTTACCACATTTTTATATCAACAATCGAACAATTTTTATACTCGCATTATTTATATATTATTTTCGCATTATATCATTATTCTTACATTATCCATCGCTTGTTATTTTTTACTAACATTCTACCATTAATTGCATTATTTTGATGATTATTCATATTTTACATATACGTTATATTGAATTTTATTTACATGTTATCCCTGCATTATTCACAAGTTATCCCCACATTTTTATCAAAACAACAGAACAATTTTATATACGTATTATTCAGTTATTATGCTTGCATTATACCATTATTCATGAAATATCCATCAATTGGTATGTTATACCTCTACAATTACTAGCATTATTCCATAATTATTCATATGTTTTATCGCATTTTTTATCAACAATCGAATAATTTTTATATTCATATTATTTAGATATTATTCTTGCATTATACCATTACTTGCATTATTTCATGATTATTCATATGTTATACATACATTATACTAAATTTTATTTACATGTTATCCCTACATTATTCACATATTATCCCCGCATTTTTACCAAAGCAACCGAACAATTTTATATCTGTATTATTCAGTTATTATTCTTACATTATACCATTATTGACGCATTATCCATCGGTTGGTATGTTATACCTCTACTATTACTGGCATGATTTTATAATTATTTGTATATTATACATACGTTATACCGCATTTTTATATCAATAATCGAATAATTTTATACTAGCATTATTCAGATATTATTCTTGCATTATATCATTACTCGCATTATTTCATGATTATTCATATGTTATACCGAATTTTATTCCCATGTTATCCCTGCATTATTCACATGTTATCCTCGCATTTTTCATTAACGCAATTGAATAATTTTATACTCGTGTTATTCAGTTATTATTCTTGAATTATATCATTATTGACGCATTATCCATTGGTTGGTATGTTTTCCTCTACCATTACTGGCATTATTCCATAATTATTCTGTAATAACCCAAAATTTTGTAAAATAATTAAAGATAACTAAGATAAGTGAAGTAAATTCGAAGATTTTAAGACATCTTTAGGTGCAAATTGTGGGTTGGCAAATGAAAAATAATATATATTGAGATATAATATAAAATAGCCAAATAAGACCTTAATTTGAGTATTTAATAAAAATGTCAATTAAGTAGAATTAATTTTAAAATTTAAAGAGCTGCGTAAAAAATATGTGTGTTAGCATAATGAATGTTACATATTATAGGAATACGTATATTTAAAAATTCACATAATTTAATTAAAATGTAGTATGCGTGTATTTATTTAAAATAAATAAAACATTATATAAATATCAATTTATAATTACATAAATGATTATCTGAAAATAAAATATGAAATAAATAAAAATATATGGAAATGAAAAAGTAGATTATTTAATTATTAGCATTAAAAATATTAAAGAAATATAAATATATCTAATAAATACAATATTAAAGAAATATAAAAGGGAAAATATTAGCATGTCATTAAAATAGAAGGGAATATGCAAAAAAATTCATGTTTACATCAATTAGGAAGTGTGTAATTCGCAAATTTCGGATAATAGCATTATTAGAAAGCAAATTGGCAATTAGAAACTGCATCCAACGGTCCAAAACCAATCTGCACAATCCAATGAATGAAATCGAAGCCCAAAACAACGCCCAAGAGCACTGAATCACTGAAATCCAATGGCCCAGAAACGATCAGCCTAATCTAACAGTTCAGATTCACTTCTTTGATCGCGAATGACACTGCACTCGAGGTTAATCGTGCAGCCTGGATCGGTGTTTAAGATCTGATGCTGCACTCGAGGTCCATCCAACGGTGAAGATCAAAGTCGTTTCTTTTAATCGTAATCCAGTACTACACTCGAGGTTGATCAACGATCCATAGTGAATTCGTTAATCTCGATCGCGATTCAGTACTGTGCTCGAGGCTGATCAACGAACCACATTGATTTCGTTGATTGCGAACGTTCGTGCTGCAATCGAGGCTTATCTAACGGACAAGATCTAAGGCGCCTGATTTGTATTACGAATGAGGAAATCCAACGACCCACAGCAAATCCAAAAATCTTGATCGCAATATGATGCTACGATCAAGGATCATCAACGGTCCAGAATCGAGGCTCCAAAAATAAAACCAAAAAATCTGAAAAAAAATCCAAAAAAATTCAAAAAAAATGTTTCTAAATTCCAAAAATTATTCCAATGCACTTGCTATTTTCCTATGCTTAGGGGGCATAAAATTTTGAATAATTGGAAAGTTTCCTACAAGGAGAACACCAAAAACTTACCATTCTACACTATTTTGAACTTTATATAAAGGACCCCTAATGCTCACATTGTGTTCATCCCAAATCAATAGCATACTAGTCCCTCTTGACTCTCTCTAGCCTTCTTCTTGGCAATCCCCTCAAATCCTGAGTAATCTTGAGCTGTTCTTGAGTGTTCTTGAGCGTCTTGAGAGTTCTTGAGTGTTTAGAAGCTTTGAAGTAACGAAACTTTACCGGATTTCAGAGGCGTTCAGAAGAGACATATTTAAGGTGGAAGTGATTTCTAACTTTTATTTCTTTATTTTAATTTGAATAAGCCTTGCATGTGTGATGATGTTTTGAACTTGAATGATTGAATATATGTTTTAAATATGTATGCTTTATTTATTTGATGTTATATGGATATACATGTTATGCATGTTTAGAAATCAAGAATAATGATGCATGATATGCTTGAATTGTGCAATGAATAAATATTTGATGATTCATGTTATGTATATGTTGCATCGATGGTTTAATCTAATATTGTGTGTTTTATCACTAAGAAAAGATTAAATAATGATTCAATCCACGTACCAACACGATGATGGACTGCATAGTGTCATCGTGAGTGTTCCACCCCCGACCTTGCTTATCGGTTTACCATTAACGATTTTGAACTGGGTTTCTAAGAGTGATCCCACTTCATAGATATTGGGGTTTGAGTTTTCATTTGTCATTTTCTCTCCCTACGATGTGGAACAAAGAGATTAAACTCTTTTAGTCCGAATGTCAACCATAAACAAGAAATTTGTTTGAATTGCCTAATGTACAAAAATGTTTGATATGCTTGGTTTGTTTGAATTGAAATAATGATTTAGATGTTTAAAAAGATCCACTAGGATATGTGCTCACCCCTTCCTTCTATTTTGCAGGCAATTGATTTACTTGAAGACCATGAAGATTAGTTAGGTTCTTCTATTTAAAAAGTTTTTTTAATTTCTATGTAAGGGCATGTTGCTCAAGTTTTGAATCTTCCGCAGTAATAGTTTTTCTTCAAGATCAAGTTTTGAATCTTTCGCAGTAATAGTTTTATTTAGCTATTAATTGAGTTTATGAATTTCAGCTATTTCCTATACTATTGCCTTATTAAATTCTTAAATTTAAGTTATGTTTTGTTAAATACAATCATGGCATGAAATAATTGAAATAGAAAGTGATGCAAGTTGTGTACTTGTAAATGTAACACCGGCCCGGCCCGCCGTTTGGTTTAGTCTACTATCAAGAGAATGGTGGTCGTGTCCAATGCTTAAAGATACGGGGGTTGGGGTGTTACAAAGGTGGTATCAGAACTCTGTTAGTAGATGTACTGGGCAAAAATTAGAAAGTCAATCATTAGTTACTTTACGAGAATTAGAAACCCAAATTAGGGCTTTACATTGAATTAAAATTGTAGTGCCCTACATTCTATTTTTGAACAATGTTTTAGAAAGTGTTTTCAAAAAGGAAAAACATATTTTGAACTATTTTGTTTGGATACAAAGACTACAAGTTGAGCTAATAGTGGGTAAGCCTTGTCCCGAGTAAAGCTAAACATTGAAAGGGAGGTCGGTTATCCTGCCCTAGAAAGCGCGGTTACTAAGCAGACCTCGTTCTCGCTAATCGATTTGGAGGTTGTCCCACAAACTTATATGAGTAGTTGGTGTTGAGGAACACTCTTATTTTTTATAAAAGAAAACTAGAAGGTGGAAAATTAGGGCAAGAAAGTGAATAGAAGTCGAAAAGATGCCCAATGTGGTATCTTGACTAGACAGAGGTTGTGAGTCAACCAGATTGAACCCCAGGTCCAGAAAAGACCCTAGGTAGAAATGTGGTGTAGCCAGGGTTGGCATAATGGATCAAAAGCATGAATCTCTAGGGCATGGGCTAGAGACGATAACTTGTGTGAAAACAAAAACTTGTTTGATCAGGACACGAGACTGGGAAGCTTCTGTATCTTTCAGTTTCTATGTAGTATGGGATGCATAGGAATTTGGGGGTATGGAGGAAGCCTAGACTTGGAGAATGATGGACCATGTGTGGTGAATGATCGATAACTCTGGCAGAACAGTTTTTTCTATGCTCGCTGGTATGGGACGGTGGAGTATAGTGGGCTCGGGAACCTTAGTTATCGAGATATTTGCGAAATTGCTTGGGTGCGACTCTGTTCTGGGTGAAAGCTTAAGTGGAAGGGATAGAGTGGTATGGGACACTTGAACCTGAAAGCTTGGAACCTTGTTGTGCTAGCGTGATTGTGTGATTGTGTGATTGTGTGATATGCATGATGTAATGTTTATTTGCTTTGAGACCAAATCCTGTACCCATGCATGAAAAGAACCTAGAAGAAAACCTTTAGGCCACTAAACAAATCGAGAACCTAGAAACATAAATCTAGAGTCATGATAGTACGAACGTTTGATGAACCGAACACTGACGTTGAAAGGATGAACTAGGAAGAGTTCAAGGAGATATTCTATGACAAGTTCTTCTCGAAGGCTACCCTAAGAAAGCTACAGGAAGACTCAAAGCCCTTGGGGGTACCAACTTAGTCAAAACTATACTATTTACTAGAAATACCTAACAAAATGACGCACAAGTGAATGTGCAAAATTTCAAGGATGAAATTCTTTTAAGGAGGGTTGGTTGTAATAACCCAAAATTTTGTAAAATAATTAAAGATAACTAAGATAAGTGAAATAAATTCAAAAATTTTAAGACATCTTTGGGTGCAAATTTTGGGTTGGCAAATGAAAAATAATATATATTGAGATATAATATAAAATAGGCAAATAAGACCTTAATTTGGGTATTTAATAAAAATGTCAATTAAGTAGAATTAATTTTAAAATTTAAAGAGTTGCTTAAAAAAATAGAAATAAAGTATATATATATATATATATATAGGTTAATGTGTGTGTGAATAATATGTGTATTAGCATAATGAATAATACATATTATAGGAATATGTATATTGGAAAAATCACATAATTTAATTAAAATGTAGTATGCGTGTATTTATTTAAAATAAATAAAACATTATATAAATGTTAATTTACAATTACATAAATAATTATCTGAAAATAAAATATGAAATAAATAAAAATATATGGAAATGAAAATTGTAGATTATTTAATTATTAGTATTAAAAATATTAAAGAAATAGAAATATATCTAATAAATATAATATTCAAGAAATAGAAAAAAGAAAATATTAGCATGTCATTAAAATAGAAGGGAATATGCAAAAAAATCTATGTTTACATCAATTAGGAAGTGTGTAGGCTGCTCCCATTTCTTCACTGCTACTACGGGAATCGCTTTTGCTTTCTTTTCCTCTGGCTACTAAGATGTTTCAGTTGCATTATTAGAAAGCACATTTGTAATTAGAAACTGTATCCAACGGTCCAAAACCAATGTGCACAATCCAACGAATGAAATCGAAGCCCAAAACAGTGCCCAGGAGCACCGAATCACTGAAATCCAATGGCCCAGAAACGATTAGCCTAATCTAATGGTTTGGATTCACTTCTTTGATTGCGAATGACACTGCACTTGAGGTTAATCGTGCAACCTGGATCGGTGTTCAAGATCTGATGATGCACTCAAGGTCCATCCAACAGTAAAGATCAAAGCCATTTTTTTAATCGTAATCCAGTGCTGCGCTCGAGGTTGATCAACGGTCCACAGCGAATTTGTTAATCTTGATCGCGATTCAGTACTGTACTCGAGGCTGATCAATGGACCACACTGATTTCGTTGATCGCAAACGTCCGTGCTGCAATCGAGGCTTATCTAACGGACAAGATCTAAGGCGCCTGATCTGTGTTACGATCGAGGAAATCTGATGACCCACAGCAAATCCAAAAATCTTGATCAAGATCTAATGCTGTGATCGAGGTCATCAATGGTCCAGAATCGAGGCTCCGAAAATAAAATCAAAAAATTCAAAAAAAAATCCAAAAAAATTGAAAAAAATGTTTCTAAATTCCAAAAATTATTCTAATGCACTTGTTATTTTCCTATGCTTGGGGGGCATGAAATTTTGAATAATTGGCAAGTTTCCTACAAGGAGAACACCAAAAACTTACCATTCTACACTATTTTGAACTCTATATAAAGGACC
>JAJIYU010001002.1:0-40942 GCA_030144865.1 Tinospora cordifolia
TTTATTTAATTATCAAATTAAGGTTTTATTTGTTTAATTTTCACTATATCTCTAATTTATTTTATTTTTCATGTGTCATCCCACAATTTGCACCCAAAAGAATTTTAAAATCTTTGAAATTAATTTATTCAACTTATTTTATTTATTTTAAATTTTTTTGAAAAAATTCTGGGGTATTACAGGGAAGTGGGTTAGGGCCTGGGAGGATGTTTGGAGTGAGCCGTTGTCCTTGAAAGACGAATTCCCAAGGCTTTACCGATTGGTGCATATTCCTTTTGTCACTTTTTTTCAACTTCACTCCAATAATCATGATCAAAGTGCTCCTCTTGTTGGTTGGAATTTGAATCTTCTGCGTGGTCTTAAAGTTGAGGAGATTGAAGATCTCACTGTCCTCTTGTAGTGGCTTGACAACCTTCACTTTTCGTCTCAAGAATACTCTTAGCGTTGGATTGGCGAAGATTCGGGGGTCTTCTCTACTAGATCCTATTATGCAGTTTTCCTCGCTGAAGAATTCATGTCTTGAAACAGCAACCTAGACCCAATTTGGACTTCGATAATGCCATTGAAATTCAAAATCCTGGCCTAGCTTATCTTGTTAGGGCGGTTAAACTGCTCTAATCAAATTCAGTTAAAGGCGCCTAACTGTTGTATCTCGCCCTCTTGGTGTTGACTGTGCAGGAATGCTAAGGATGACATTTGTCATATTTTATGGAGTTGTGACATTCTGCGTTCAGTTTGGCTCTCATGGCGTCAACACCTTCCTGTTCTGATCAACTCCATGGATAACTTTGCTACCATCTCATGTCCTCTCCACATCCCCCTCCAACTGAAGAGATACTGATTTCTAATTAATTTTGCTATATGGTCAGCTCTCTGGGAAGCTAGAAACAATTGTATTTTTAAGCAGCTTACCGTGGATGTAAATCAGATTGTAAACAGATCTTTTTATCTTTTTGCTTTGTGGGTTTCCTCTTCAAATATGGGTCTTGGATATAACCTAGGGAATTGGCTTCTTTAGTGCTCCTCCATTTTGTTATCCCTATTGTAGCACCTTTGGTGCATTGGACTTCTCGTTCACCTTTTTTTATTTATAATATATCTATGTTTCCTTTCAGAAAAAAAAAAAAAAGAAATTTCAGCATTCAAGATAGTTTTTGTACGAAGAGAGTTATCTGAATGCTTTGAATTGATATAAAATGGATCTTGAGATGTCTTTTAAGATTACATTGATGTTGTTGGCTCCACCTTTGAGTTTTGATATTTTGAGTTTTGTTAAGTTATTCCTTTATGCTTTCAAGTATCTTGTCAATAGCAAGGAATTTAGGCTTTTTTGACATAGTGAGCAAAAAATTATAATTTTACCTATGCCAGATGCTTCTTGCAAAACCACTTATAGGTGGTTTTTATGCCAAAAATTATTAGGGATGATTATAGTTTAGCATATATTTCCTACTATTGTTAGCTCGAGTGATTTCCCTGCTTTTGAAATGATTCAGGACACTCAAAAGTTTCAAACTTCCTCTTTTCTTCTAAATCTATTTGTGGAACATCCACTGCATTTTGTATGTTCAAATCATTGATGGATTGACAAGGGAGATTGGTGACTTGTTTTTGAATTTGGGGTTTATTTCTAAATTTACTACAAATATATACATAAAAATTAGATCTAGAGGTCATATTATTTCGTTGATGTATTTTGTTATTATATAAATGAGGAGTTATTATGTTAGTTTCTTTTTTCTTTTTGTGTTAGAATGTATGACTTCAACAATCTTTGACCTTTATATCTCTTTTGTCCCACTAGTCCCCCCTATCCACCACCTTTGACCTCCGTTCTTAATTATTCTCCTCCATTCTTCGTTCCCCTTCCTCTTCTCCATGCCATTCCAGAAAAATAACATAGGGGAGTTCATTGATTAGTTGAAATCTCAACGATGTAGAGGTAAGGCCTCAAACATCATACCTTCCTTAGAACATGCAAGGGGTTGGTAGGTGTGTGTGGTGTGGGTGTGGGGGTGCTTTGTGTATTGGGTGTGCTTTTTTTACCTTTTTTTAGATTTTGTTAAAACTGTTTTTATGCATTGTATTTGTGCTTAGAGGTTTTTTCTTTTTTTTTTTTTTTGGCATGATAAAGAAGTTGGGGATGTTGTCCATGCTTTGTGGATAATATTTCTAGGAATGTTTTCAAATAATGCTATATGTTGTCCATAGGAATGGGTTTTGCAAAAGATAGTTGGAAATCTTGAAGTTTGTAGGTTTGTTGGTATTTGTTTTAATTGTTTTTACTGTGAAGCACTTGTTTCTTCCTCAAACTTTTAATAGACAGAATATTATTGAATCTTGAAGGATGAAATTAATAGGACAAAAGCTCTCATCGTGTGCTTTTTTTTTTTTTTTTTTTTTCCTTTTTGCTAAGGTTTCCTTGATGACTTGAAAGTGTCTGAATGATATAGTGTCTTTGATCTTTTATTACTTGAAGCTTGATAATTATTTATTGGTGATAGAAAGGGGTAGTGGTTTTAAAATTGCTTGAGATGAGCCTTATGGAAGAATTTTCCTTGAAATTTAATATCCTAAAGTAAGTATTATAGTCATGATGAGCGCACTTTAGTACTTTATCTGCAAGGTGTAGTCATTTGAATGCGCACAAAATGACCTCGACCTTTTTGTTTTGGTTTTTTTTTTTTTTTTTTTTTGAAAAGAAACTAGAGGTAATATATTACTAAAGAAAGACCTATTAGATTAGATAGATATCTAAGCAAGGGAACTACGTTTGCCAGATATTGTGTCAATTACATAACCATTCTCCAAAAGTGTAACCTCAAGCTACTCTAGAACTAGAGATCCAATTAGAAAACAAAATTACGATTCCTTTCAAAATCATTTCAACTGTCCTGTACTTGTCTTTGAACATATGAGCATTTTTCTCCTCCCAAATACTATACCAGATGGAAAACAAAATTTGCCTCCAATACTATTTAAGAGAGATTGGAAGGACGTTATTTTGGACTTGAAAAAGCCTTCCATAAGGGGTGGAATGATCTTATTTTTAGCTTCTGCTGCCATTTCCGCTACGCTGTATCTATGATTTTACATTGCTGAAAAGATGTTGCACCTCTTCAGCATCTTCCTTGCATATATAGTGCATTAAAGGACAAAGCAGATGAGTAGGATACTTATTCTAAATAACCTCTGCACTGTTAATCTTCTTTAAACAAATAAGCCTAGCTAGAATTTTAGCTTTTGTCAGAGCCATTGTAGACCAAATGAAAATTGCACTTGAGAAAGAAGGTTGATGAGAGCTAGAATCCAGCTTCAGCATAAATTATTTAACAAAGAAGGTATGAAGAGGATCCCTATCAAAATAGGTCTATTCTCTTCTTCCGAGAGATGAAAAACATTTAGAATATTTATGAGCTCTCTTATCTCACCTATGTAGTTGTTCCCTACGTTCTTGTTCAAGTGTAGATTCCGTGCCCGACTCCCTCTCTCCCCAATTCTGCTAAGAACCATGCAATCAGCTGTGGGTGCATTATGTTTTTTTGGCATCTTGTATAGATGGGAAACATCACCTTTAAGCTTGTAGTGTTGCATCAACTCTGCTCCTAGAAATCCATTTGTTTCCCATTTCCCACCTTCCAACCTATGTAACTTCAAAACTTAGGATAGATCCTAAAAATTCTCAGAGTACATTTGTTGCTAATACTTGCCATTGGTCTAAGATCTCTGTATACTCTTGACAACCTTACCCAACATCATCTCTAATTTTGTCTTCATATGCCACAACCATTTTTCCCTCAAAGCAACATTCCTCCTTAGAATCTTGCTAACCCCTAATCCACCATGATGCACATCCTTACAAACTTCTTCTCACTTAATTAAGTGTTGCCCTTTCTCCTCGACCTCACTTTTCCAAAGAAACCTTTGCATGGGCCATTCAATTGCAGCAACCACCCTGGTTGGCATTTGGAAAATGGAAAGGAAATATGTTGGAATAGCTTCAATGACTGCTTTTAGCAGTAGCAGTCTTCCACCTCTTGCAAATAGCTTCCTCTCCAACCTTTCACCCTTCTTGATAGTTGGAATCATCAGTTTCCTGAACACAAAGTTTTTTGGGGTTAACCCTAGCAGCAAACCTAAGTAAGTGATTGGCCAACTTCCCATGGAGATGTGGATCTGATTAGCCAAGCTATTCACATTTTCTAGGTGTATGTTTATTCCCAACAGTTGGCTTTTGTTTCAATTTATCAATAGTTGTGATAAAAAGCAGAACATGTACCTTGATCTTCGCCCCCTTACAGTTCCTGTCTTTGGAAGATCCACCCACAATAAAAATCTACTTCTCCAAAAGACAATGCATCCTAGCAGCACAAACAGTCTTCCTTATCGCTCTCATCTTAGAAGAAGAGCCATAGTCCCTAATGTTCTAGCATAAAATCTTCATAGGAAAGACTAACCCAAATTTGAATGAATTGTCCCTACCTACCTAACTTCAATCAATTGGGGCTCAATCGATAGAAGGATATTTTGGACTCCCTCCTGCTGTTGTACTTGGGCCTCATGCATATTCTTGATTTGCTCTCGAGGACATACAATTTGCATCTCCCCTTCTAAGCCTCCTCTACTACAGTTCTATTGATCCTTCCTTCTTCTTGCCTACGGCTGTGTTGGACTAGAAATTGCTCCCCATTATGTCTTTTGTGGCTCTTGTCATCGGGGATATGTAACTCCCTATTATTCCATCTGTTTCATCTGATTCTCAGGAGGAGAAGTAATGAGAGTAATAGTTATATACCTTGGCCTATTGACCTTTCTTCCCTACTGTTGTTGTGCTCTTTATTTTGAAATCCTCCTTCGTATCACCCTCCACTGTCCTCAGATTGTTCATTACCATTTATTGGTTTGTTCAAGACAAGTATTTGTAGTAATCTGACCCATCTTTAGAACCTTTCCATGATCCATGGGCTTGTTGTCCTTTCTTCCTTGCTGCTGTTGTGCTCTTCATTTTGAAATCCTCCTTCGTATCGCCCTCCACTGTCCTCAAAGTGTTCAGTACCATTTCTTGGTTTGTTCAAGACAAGTATTCGTAGTAATTTGACCCGTCTTTACAACCTTCCATGATCCATGGGCTTGTTTCTCCCATTGAGCCAACGCCCCTCTGTTATATCGTAACCCTCTCCCCGTTTAGGAAGTTGGCCCTCTTTTTTGTAAGTGGGCATGTTAGCTTCCATATCGTCTCCTTTCTTGCTACTCAAAATCTCCACATCCGTACTTATGCTCCTTTTCCAGTAGGTAGAAAAGCGTATTCCCATTATTTGATCGACAAAAAAAATGGTCTCCAATGAATTGGTCAATTATCTGATTGCTTAGTTCTTTAACTTCCAGCCTCCAGTTGCACTCAATCTCTACCGACTGAAGTTCCTAAATGCTGGCGCCATCATAGCTTTCAACCTCCTTTGGTAGGAATCGAGACTCGTGGCCTCTCAACTTCATGATCACCTTTTCCAACTTTCCATAGAGGATTTTGACACTATTGTATGCGCAATGTCGATCATTCTGTCACATGCTTCTCCAATCTTCTCAAACATATACCTACTCCAGTTGTTGGGTTCAATCCCTTCCTTGCCCATCCAACTATTCTGGCATGACACCTGTGTCTTGTACAGGGCCCTCTCTTCTTGCCAATCTTCAATGCAAAATCCACCCAGGTAAGTTTGGTACCTTTTACCGCTAACATTCTCTATTTCATGATAGTAAATCAATCCCCGTGCTATATCCAGTTTGCATGTTTTGATGTGCTTCTTTAGCAATTGTTGAATAAACCGCTCTCTGGTCCTTTGGTAGGTTACGCCTGAGTTCTCATCAGCAAAAATTCCGTCGCCTCTCATTCTCACCATATAGCTCTCTCCTTCATAATTTTTAGGTTTTCTTTGTGGAGCCATTCATCTATCTCTGTCCCTATCCATCTCTACATGGTATGCCTTCTTGTTCCTTCCACCATGGATTTCCACTCTCTCCTTTCTCCCCAATTTTGCTCCCACCAGTTCATGTTCCTTCTTCTCGTTGAGGTTTTTGTTTGCTAGATTTTGTCGTTTCTTGCACCATCCTATCCAAAACTTATCATAAGCTCCTTTATGCTTCTGTTGTTTTCTCTTTTGGTATCACAAAGCTCTGGTGGTTCTCAATCACCATCTTTGTTTGTTTCATATACGTCTTGTTATCGTCCACCGACACTTCCTTTGGCAAACTAATGCCTCTTCCTTGAAAGACTCCTTTTTTTACTTTCCTTCCACTACCTTTGCAAACTCCTTCCTTATCCAACAAATGGTATCCTTGCAAAGTGTTATATAGTAGACTTGAGCCTTCATCACCTCATGTAGAAGAACTTCTCTATTATCATTTGCATACAAATGGAGCAAAATTTTTATCTAGTAGGGACGGACAATTATAGCTAATCTCCATTCTTTGTATTTACTCTTCTAACTAGACTTGCATTGTTTATACCTCGGTTTCCTCCCTTATTATTGTTTGATTGAGCTTTCTGGCTTCTTCTCAACGCCATCACCTTCTTCCTATTTCTTCATCTTATCACCTCAATCCATTCACGATCTTCTATGCCGTTCATCCTTCATAGAGTGCATGTTTCCAATCTCTAGCTCCTTGTAGACTTCTGATTCTTGTTCTTCTTGCCATGTTGCTCATGGGTTTGTATGGGATCAAGTTTTTCTTGGATCACTAATGTGAATTTCTTTCTCTAGATTTTCAAAATAATCTTAGCAACAGAAACTGCCAGATTCATTTCCTCAACCCTAACCTATTTTAAGTATTATTAATTTTTTAAACTTCTATCCTTAACGACTTGGATGATAACTTGCACTAGCTTTCCTCTCCTTGTGGAAAAGTCTCCTTGTTAGTGTTATCAATAATTTTGTTTTATTAATAATATCTATATTATCAATAGGGTGTGAAAATAGCTTTCAATAAATTATTTAACAGCTTGCATTAGTTTATTTTGGATAATGTTGCTGAAGAAAATAACGACAAGCAGTAAAGACCTTTTGTTTTTGTAATATGTTTACTGAATTTCTAATTGTTATTTCAAACCTAAAAGTGGATAGGTTGGTAACTTGCATGTAAGATAGTGTTTAATAACTCTTTTTGCAACATATGATTTTGATAACTCTTATTAAAAAAGGGCTTTTGAAAAATTAAAGTGTTTGATAGCTTAATTTTTTTCTTTTTTTTTTACGTCTTTTTATGTAATAGAGGGAATTACTCTATAATAAAAAGTAAATTTTTTTTTTTTGAAATAAGAGGGGTGGAAGGAGGTTACCGTACTTTTTTAAATAAACATAATTTTTTAAATATGTCGAAAATAGCCTTGTCAAGCTATTTAAAACAATTAATACAATTTAATTTTTATTTCTATATAATTTTTACTAAAAAATTTTGATTCATATGCTCGTCAAGAGCAACATGTTTGTAATTCATTAATCTTGTAATTAAAAATTTCATTCATTTATTAGCTAAGAAATACGAACTAATTAGTTCTTAACTTTCCATACTATTAAGCTTTAAAACTTTTCGAAATTCAATATTATCAGAATGGGAATATTGAATTTAATAAGGTTAAAATATTGGCTTTAATAAGTAATAATATAGAGAATATAATTAAATATTCACATTCACATCATCAATAAATTTAGTGTGTAATATGGTTAAATTTATAAATAATTTTTTTATATAATACCAATAATTTTTATTCAAATGATCTAAATTACCCATATAATAAGAGAAAAATAAAAGTTTGTTAAGCTTGCTTAATAAAAACTCTATTTTCATATAAGAGCTTTTTATATTATTATCATCAAATGCTTTATAAAATATAAGCTCTTATTTAGGAAGTTGTATTACAAAAATTCTTAACAAATGAATACTGAATAATTAATAAGTAGAGTTACCAAACAAGCACTAAATTTAAATAATGTTTTTGAAAATAACATTGGTATACTTGAGTGCTTGACGTACAAAACATTTCATTTTTTTGAAGAGACCTCTTCATTTGTCATTGATATTTGTATTTGTTTTGGAAATTTTTATGAGTTACATACATGCATATTTCTGGTTTTTTTTTTTCTTTTTTAATAATGAGGTGAGGCTTACACCTTGTATTGCTTTGAGGCTTGTGCATTGCTTTTGTAACAGAAATTGCATGATTATCTCTCATGAGTTACAAGACCTCAGAGCTCAAATGAGGGAATGTTAGTATATCATAGAATATTTTACTTTGAGCAACTATGGTAATGCCAATGCTAAGATGTCTCATTTTTTTTATTGGAATGGTTTGTGTTGAAATTCAATCTAGTTGTTGTCATATTGTACTTTTTTGGAGTATTTTGTATATTTTCATAATGTTTGGTATATTTTTTCAGAAGTTGACTTGTCACTTATGCCTTATTTGTTCCTTCTTTAGGATTGGGAACCCTTGTCATATCATCAAAGGCAAGCAGCATCTATAATTGAAGTATTTCGGATCATAGAGGAGGCAAGTTTGTATGAGCTGGTTAATTTGCTTATATTAGTACTGTCGATAAATCATCTTAGATTTGTCAGTATACTCCACATTCCAATCCCCACCACAGATAATTTTGATTGGTTGTTGCAACAGGTTTTTGAGTAACTGTTCTCATGTCAAACACTATGTTTGGCAATTCTTTTATGAGTTGTAGATGTTCATTTGCATAACAGCAGATACTGTCTTCAGTCATCTCTTGGTGGAAATTTCTAGTTTGTGTCTTGTGTTCTGCATCTTCAGTCCACTGTTCCTTTTCTTGACATGGCTTTAATTTGTGTCTTATTTTGCAGGCTTTGTGTCAACTTTTTGGCTTAAAACTCCCAATGGACGTAAAGCATTTGAAATATCTGCTATCTATAATTTGTCAATGTTTGGAAGGCTATTTGTTGAAAATGGTCAAACAGTTAGGTACATGATAAATTGATTCATTCAAATCTAGAGTGTTTTTCTTTTACTCAGTTCCATTTTATTTCTGTCAACATAACTGCGAAAATTTTTCATTCTGACAAACTATCCATTAACATTTGTAGTCACTTGATGGCTAATCTAGGCATTCTTGTATATCAAAGTAATTTAGGTGGACCTCATCTCTTTACTTGTAGTGGATTATCTTAAGAATTGTCCAGTAGTTATTAATATCATGTATTCACACAGCGTTTAAGTTCATACCCAGCAAACTTGGGTTTCACTTTTGTTTTATTCCATCACTATGCTGCTTTCTTGTTCTTGAGGCGCTCTTTTCTGCATCACTGCATATCATATTGGGCCTAACAATTTAAGAACTCAACTTGTCCAACAAATCAAGAACGCATTTTGTTTTTGTCAAACACATCAAGCTTCCTGTGGATATTGATTATGCTTCCTGTAAAATACAGTTGAAAAGAGTCATTTGTTTCCTCATGCTCCTGCTTTGACACGATATGAAGAGTCAATGGTTCCCATAATCAAGAAGAAGTCACTCTCCTGCATGGTAATGGAAGATGAAGTGCATGATAAATTAAATCAGTTGACAGTTCCAAAACTTTGTGTTAGACTTAACACTCTTCATGTGAGTTCCATCCCCTTCATTTTCTGGAATCTTTATTTGTTCATTTCAGCCATTCATGTGTAAAAATGTGTTATTGTCTGATCCGTTATAAACTCTCCAAATTGGTGATCCGATGAGAAACCAGCATTGATTCTACTTGAAGCCTTGTTGTCCCCAGAGGTTTGAAGATATCCATGAAATTTGGATTTTGGACCATGCTTCAAATGCAATTTAGGCTTTCTCATCTCTAACTGGAGTTGAGAGTACTAATATCAAACATCGTCTAATAGCCAGTTTTGGTTTTTGTTTACATGCATAGTTGATCTATTAATGAATGGATGAAGTTTATCTTTGAAGCATTTTGCACAAAAAAAGAGAAGGTTTTTTTTTTTTTTTTTTTTTTTTTTGAGATGCTAAAAAGAATTCAATGGAAATCTAACTCTTAAAATATGATTATAAAGATTCTGATGAAGATTGTAGAGACGGTGTTTAAAATGTAAATCTTCTTACTACAATACCATATATAAATATATTGACGAATCTTTAACAATCTGATTTTAAAGACTAGAAAATAAAAATGAAACACACTCATGGATCTAGATATCAAAAGGAATGAGACTTTCTAAGTGGATGAAATTTCTCAAGGGGGAAATATGCAATGTCCTTCTGTCTCATAGAAGAGGTTTCTTCACTGTTTAAGCAACAACAAATTTTGTATTGATAATCACTTGTATGGCAAAGCTTGGGTTGGCTGAAGAATAAAAAAAATTGTAGCTTGCCTTCGGACTCATCCAAACTGCACAAACTCTTTTTTTTTTGGGACAAGAAATAGAAGTGTATTGTTTTGCTTGTAATGTAGAAGAGTACATTTGATGTCAACATTAATGCCCCCAGCCCTTGGCGACCCAAAAAAAAAAAAAGGAAAAAAGAAAAAAGAGAGACCTGTCCAAAACAGCCCCACAATCCCTTTCTTGGCCTTGAAATGTTCCTCCCCATACAAATGGACCACGCCACAACAAATACAACCACATGCCAATAGTCCTTTAAATGTCTTGCCGCTAAGGCTTCATTGGGAAAAACCATAAGGCTGGGTTTGTGGAAATCGGTCCCCAAGGGAGAAAGCTCTCACATCTTCTCCAAATATCTTCAGAAAAAGCACTCCACAAAGAGGTGTACATGGGGATTTTAATCAAATTGCCTAAACTCTTCAAATCATGATTTTGAATACAATTCTTTTCCTAAACTTATGAGTGAATAATTAGAAATGCTTTATTCAGATCAAAATGATCTGATTTCTTATAAGGAAGAAATATGTAGTGTCATTTGTCTCAACAAAGAAATTTCTTCTCAAAAGTAACATTTACAAATTTTGTACAAATAATCACTTGTATGGAAATCCTTGAGAATTTCTGAAAGAACTCTTTTTAAAAAAGAAACAGAGATTTATTGACTTAAAAGAAAGCTGCAACTTAGAAAAAACAACACCCAACCTGCCCCCAAACAGAGAAACCACCCCATCCACCCCCCCAAAGCATTGTAAAATATTTTCCCAACCCCAAAGCCAATCCAAGATGGAGTACCCCAAAGATAAGGGGTTATTGCTGATCCAAAAGGACACAAGCGACACTGACTCCTCCCAAATCTGAATAGGCAAGAGGGTCCTATCATCGAAGATGCTTGCGTTTCTCTCTCTCCACATGCACCAAATTATTGCCAAGGTGGCCACCATCCAATGAGGATGCCGCTTCGAACAAATCACCTCCCAAAATGAACATATACTAAATTACACATGCTACTCACTTTCCTCAGAGAAGGTAGAAAATTGCCCCCTCCATCTCACCCATACACAACTGGAAAAGGAACAACTAAGGAATAGATGATCAATTGATTCGCTACTCTGCTTGCAAAGAAGACAACAAGAAGGAGATAGGGTATGATTCAAAAACCGCTTCTGATGCATTTTCCCCTTCTTGATTTTCCCTGAGGTCACCTCCCAAGCAAAAAACTTAACTCTAGAAGGGACAGGAACCTTCCAAATCTCTTGGAATAGACGGGAGGATATGGAAATGAGAGCATCCACCAAGGAAGAAAAAAATGATTTAGTAGAAAACTTCCCAGAAGGCTCTCTAAACCATACAAGTCTATCCTCCCTATCCTGCAACACACAATCCCTTAAAAAACTTGGAGCCATCTTCTTCATCGCATCAACGACTGCAATAAGACCTCAAATGAAAGTTCCATTGAATGATTCCCAAACTTTCAACCTACTTCTTGAAAAAGGCAGCAGGACGATGGTGACCTCTACCACACATCCTCCCAGAAACAAACCACATCACATCTCCCTACCCGCGATCGAATACCTAGAGCAAAGCATTGGTATAGAGAATAGATAAATTTCCTAGAACTTCTGCGAGAATGCTCCTCTAGGGACCTGCATCTCGCATGTTGATGTCTACTCCATGTCTACTTTTAATTACATGGGTCCACAACTGATTTCACTCTCTAGGAAATCTCCCAAGCCACTTGCCCACCAACGAACTGTTATAATCACATAAAAAATTACAAATGTTTTGTTCTAATAAAATAATTTATTCCTTATAAGAAACCAAAAGAAGAAAGAAAACCTAAATGGATAAGAGGCATACAAAATTATTCTAATACTGTGATTGATGTTACTAGTTAATATATTTGAGAGATTGATATTGGAAAATCAAAACTGGTTCTTAATATTAATGTCTTTGGGAATTTAGTGTCTATTGCTCCTAATGGGTGTTGGACTAGGTTACAAAGGTATTAGACTTAAAAGATATAGTTTCTTTGATGGAGGCACAACAATTCAGATTAGGGAATAACGACTATTTTCATCACATGTAGCTCCATCTTGCATGTGGAAAGGTAGAATGAGGATTGGAGGAAAAGACATATTAATTGCAACTAGAAATGTGGAAATGGCTGCTAAGAAGACTAGAAGCCAAGACCTCTCTCAAAACCTGAGTTTTGATACCATTTTAGGTAAGTGCTAGGCTTAAAAAGTCATAGTTGTTAGAAATAAAATCTGGAGACCAAAGAAGCCATTGCTTTGGGTTTTTCAAGGTTCTTCTCTTGAACTGTTACTACTAGCATTTGGGAGCATTAGTTTCAATCTTGTTGAGAC
This sequence comes from Tinospora cordifolia, assembly GCA_030144865.1. NCBI lineage: Eukaryota > Viridiplantae > Streptophyta > Magnoliopsida > Ranunculales > Menispermaceae > Tinospora > Tinospora cordifolia. Next base: position 12,757 of record JAJIYU010001002.1, read on the forward strand.
GTAAATGTAGAACGAATTCTTGTTGAAGACTTGTCACTCCTACATTTCACTAGGAAACATCTTTTTCATCCTCTGATCTTTGAGAAGAAAAGAAGACAAGTTTTTTTTTTATTTGGTACAAATGTTTCTTTGAATATTTTGTTTTTCTCTTGAATGCCCTGTAGAATATCTTCCTTTTTTCGTTGAACAAACTCCTATAGATGTTCTTCATTATTTAAAATGAGACCAATGATAGATTCTGTGATCTTGGCAATCCAAAAGTTACTATATGAGACTTGAAATTTATGTTGAAGAAGTATTTATTTTTCTTTCTTTCTTCGACAAGAAATGGGCAAGGGGTTATTATGAAAGAGAAAGAAGCACAAGGATGACTGCAAGAGTTTACTAGTAATTAATGTAATTTGCATTTAGACTCTATTCATTTTGTATTCTAATATGTTGTTTTAAATGGTATTTGTAACTTGTGAGAATGTTTTCTTTTGCTTACTTTGTGGAGTAGTTTCTGAATTACAAATTTCTGTTGGACATATTGCCATTTTCTTTAATTGCAGTACATTCAAAATCAAATTGATACCCTAGAAGATGGAGTTAAGAAAGCTTGGGCACTTGTTAGACCATGTGCTAAGGACAAATGGGGTAAGTCATGCATCATTTCTTTTTGGGGTTTAGAACATTAAAGCTGGTATTATTATTATTATTTTAATGAATTAAGAAGTTATGTGTATGTATGTGTGTGTAAGTATGAAAAATGTACGCTCTAGGGCACACCATGGACCTCGTTACAGTAATCACACAAAATTTCCCCACCTCTACTAAGCCAATCACTAAGAGCATGCCCATCAAGGAACAAAAATTCGACTTCGCCCCAAACTTCGACTTTTGAAAATAAGAATTAATTCGAAGAGTTCGAAAAATTCAAAAGAATTTTTGTAAAAATTTATCAACTTAGAAAAATTCAAAAATATACTATGTGAATGTTAAAATATGAACAATTTCTATTAAAAATACTAAAAACAAACATAATAAATATATTTTACATATAAAAGTATACATATTATGGTTCCGAACATGTAATTTAACATTAACAATGTTTTATGCTCATTGCACCTGTTAACCTAAAATTATTAAATTAAAGAAAGAAACAAAAAAAAAAATTATCGTCAAACCCTAATGGTCTTGCAAATATAAACCCTGGTTTTTCTTTTTCTTTCTTTTTTCAACGTCTTTCCTGTTAGGCTTTTAGCTTACTTTTCTCTCATTCTCTTCTCTCTATCATCCCTTCTTCAAGTTATAGCTTGTTTTTCTTTCTCTTGGATAACCACTCGTTAGTTATACATATATCACCTTAAATTTTTTTCATTTATAGATAATAACTTTTTTATACAATCTCTATAATTATACAGAAGAAACTTTGTGCACTACATAAAATCTTTCATTAAAAATGCACTTTTTCACGACTTATACTACAATTTTTTTCTACAAAAATCTTTAAAACTTCGAGTTTAAGTAAACTTTGCCTATTATTCAGAGATTTCGACGAAATTTTGTAATTTTATAATTACAGGTGAACTTCGTTTCGATTGTCCAAATTACCTAGTTAATTCGGCTAATTTCGACGAACTTCGACTAATTTTCATACCATGGTGCCAATTAGACAACTTACTATTTGCTACCTAGAAAGAAGCTAGGAATTGAGACTGTTCGCACACTTTAATGGCCGGATTCAACACATCATCAAAAATCCTCTTATTCCTCTTCTTCGATAAAGATGATTTGATCACCAAACACACCACCTTCCATTTACTCTCCACATGGAAGGAATACTCTCCATAAAGGGGAAAATGTTTATGGAATCCCTCCAATTGTTCCTTCTACTCATGATGGATAAATGAATGCACTACCAATTTTAGAGTCCAAACCTCTTTAGAGAAGGGGCAATTCTAACGTAAATGCTTAGTTGACTCTAGATCATGTTGATAGAGGTGGCACCAAAAGGGTGCTAAACTCATATTTGGAAACATTTTTTGTAGCATATCACCCATATTTGATCTTCCCATGAGCTGCAACTCATCCCAAAAATTTAAGTTTTGATGGTAGTTGGTCCATATTAGATTGAGACAGGGGAAAGGGGGAGCATTAGAGGAATAAAAGATGGCCTCATGAAAAGACTTGGTAGAAAAAAGGCCGAAGATTCATGTAGCTTAATGACTTGATCATTATCACCTGATACGAATTCCTTCCTATCAGGTGATAATGATATTCAATATCCATGCAATTCATAAAAGCAACATATGAAGCATTGTATACCGACATAACTTTTTCTTTTAAGGGAATTCCTTCCTTATTCCAATAAAACTTCTTTTTCTAAACATGTAATTATTTAAGCATAAAAACAATGATATTCAATATCCATGCAATTCATAAAATAAAAACAACATATGAAGCATTGTATACAGACATAACATTTCACAAATCACTTATAATGATATGCACACAATGGAAGAATGGAACCATACTCACCTCCAAGCCTAAATATGTTCAAATCAGTTTGCATAACCTCTGAATTGATTTATAATCTTTCTTTACGTTCCAACATTGCAATATCATATATTTTTGGAGTTATCATCTTCAAATTCATAATTCTAATTAGAGAAGTAAGTATGCCAATTTCGAGCCAAGTGTACGGAATTTCCATTTAGCCCATTAATTTTTTTCCTACAAAATTGAAAAATATTTAATTAGCAAAATTACATTATCAAAACATTTATTAAGCTTAATTAATCTTAAAAAATGTGAATAAATGATGTGTGAAATACTAACACATCAGTGATTTCAAAACTACTGTCAGATGCATAATGACATAGTTACTGTTATGTTGTACCTTCAAATAATATGATTTGCATTGCAATGTATATCATGAATTCTTGTGAAAGCTGGATAGTGCTTAATTTGTCATTACTCTTTAAGATTCTTTTTGGCTACAGATAGAGAGGAATTTGTGGGACATATTGAAAACGGGTTGCCAATGTGCTCTAAATCTATTGATGGACTCTTCAACATGTTCAATAGAATCAGGAAATCAGTATCCAATGCAATCAACAAGTTCAGCGACTTCATTGGTACACATGCCAACTCAATTCTCTATAATGTTCCTGGCTTATATTAAAAGGCGATTGAGTAGGATTCTGTGGTCATTTAAAGAAAAGGCTATTGAGTAAACTTCTTGTTTATCTTATGAGTCTCCTTAAGAATATGTATCTAGGCATGTGCATGTTTATTCACGATATTTGTTACAAATAGAATATCAATTTGTCTAATGATTGTGGAAAGAGAATTTGATGTAACTCTCTAGCTTTTCATTGAATTTTGTCAATTTATTGACCATCAGGCTGAAAATTAAATATAGTTGAATTATTAAAAAATTGTATTAGGTTTGCTAAACTGTCAAAATAGTCTGTAAAATGTAGAAAAATCATTTATCATTTTTTTTACATTTCAGTTACAAAGAAAGAAAGTCAGTACTAACCATATTTTCTATTAGATGTTTCTAAAGAATAAAAGTGTATGAGATTGAATTCTTAATGCACGTGTAATACATAAAAACTTAAGAATATTGACAAAAGAAGCAAATAAGATTTGCAAAATTCTAATTTAAAAAACTGCTGATTTATAAACTCTCTCTTATGTATCTATGTATCTCCAAGTTTTATTTATCATAAAACTCTCAAACGGGCTTGTGAATCTTGGAAGTTATATCAAGTAGTATATAATTTCTATATCTTTCCTTAAGTGATTATGCTTTGCAGTAATGAGTTAAAAAGTATATAATTATGTATTTTGTCAATGTCGAAACATATATTCTTATAGATTTAAACAGAATTCTGTCTTTTCAATGTGTTGAATTTTAACAAAAAATTTCCATGATGCAAGTAGATTATCCAATTTAATTCCAAATTTTAAGGGCAGAGTACCACACATTTTTCAATTTTTGATCCTTGCTAATGATTAAATTATATTTAATCTTTTTAGCATTAATTGGAAAGATATTTCACTTAATACATTTGTTGCATGTATTATATATTTTAAAATTTGACGACGCGTATGCAGCACTCGATAACTGCCTTGTGCAGTGTAAGTTTCAATTTCTGTTTCTTGCTAATGATTAAGTTATCTATAATTTTCTTAAGCTTGGTTGGAAAGTGATTTCAATTAAGACATTTATCACATGTAATATTTATTTTAAAAATCAAACAAGGCATATGCCTTGAGGCACTTGAACCATGCCGCAAGGTCAAACCACGAGGCATATGCCTCGATGCGCAATATTTAACTCATTTAAAAAAAATAAGTTTATGATTACTGGTAGTAAGATAAAAGAAATAGAAAATATGTTAAAAACTATAGAAAACTTGGAGAGATTTCCTAAGGCCTTCATTTTTTATTTTAATATGCCACCTAAAACTATCAAAAAGAAATTCAATTTAATAATGAGCTGAAAGGTTGAGCAATCTAGGAGCAAGTCACAACAAATTAAAAACTAAACACTAAAAAGATCGGTTTAAAATCACATAACATTAAGGTCTAAGTCTCAAAGTGTAACCCTCATGTTGTTATGGAGTGTGACTCTAAGGGGTACAATCAGGTTATGCCATCAGGCAGTTTTCAATAGCCTCAAGGTATAAGCTATTGGGACAACATATTAGTCTTCTGAGGCTTTTTCCTTGATTGCTTATTTATCTTTAGTATATCATTTTCTCTTATCCAAAAACAAAAAAATCGCAGTGATTATCTTGGCTGAAATTTTGCTTGGAGAAATGTTTAGGGAAGTTCTAAATATTTAACTTGTAGTTTCTTTTTATTTTTTGCTGAATCTTTTGCTATTAAAGAAGTTCCTATTTGGACCAACAAGATGTTGGTTTGAATGGTACAACACCTTTCTTGTTAAGTATTCTATAGTCCATTGTGCATAGTGCATCTACAGATTTGTTGCATCTACTGAGTGGAGATGAAGACAACATAATCGTTCATTATTGGGTTCTCAAATGCTTCAATTGATGTCAGGCTCAAGAATAAACATGGAAAAAAAATCAGATTGCAGAAATCAACATGGAACAAGATCATTGTCAAGTTGGCCAATAGAGTTGGATGTTTGATACAAACATTGTAAATGAACTTCTTAGGACTTCCATTAGGTGCAAATCCCAATTATAGACATTTCTAGGAAACTGAGAGGGCAGTAAAATTTTGAGCAGATTGGAGGGGTGGAAGAGGACATTCTTGTCCAATCGGGGGAAATTAACCCCAATTAGGGCAGTATTGATGGCACTCTTAATATATTATATGTCAATTGTCAAGGCTCCATACGGGTGGCCAAGATAATTGACAAAAAGATGAAGGATTTTCTTTGGAAAATGAATAAGGGAACAAGAGCTACAAGCTTAGTCAAGTGGGAGAAGGTACATAAAATAGGCATCGAGGGGCTTGGAAATAGGAAAAATATCAAGAAGAGGAACATTGCACTTTGCAGTAAATAGATATGGAGATTAGCAAAAGAATCCAATGCATTATGGGCTAGGGTTATTGGTAGCATATATGGTAGTGTGTTACCCAATGTCTCATTTTATGTCTCATTAATTTCACTATCAAGCCTCTCCCTTCTGTTTACTATGCCTTCTTGACATTCTAATCAAGCTTTCGTCTTCCTTTTCCCTGCATTCATGCCTTTGCCATTTGGAAGCTTCAATGCAGGAACATTGACAAGCTTGATTCAAATAGTAATGCTCCTAGGAGGGAGACCAAGATCTCAAACTTTTTGGGAGCCGGTGGTTAGTAGGGTGCCGAAGAGATTGGAGGGATGGAAGAGGCGTTTCTTTCAAAGGGGGGAGGCTCACATTGATAAAATCAGTCCTTGATGCTTTGCCAACTTATTTAGTGGGATGGTCATGCGATGCATTTAGTGGGGTGGGATCAAGTCCAGAGGAGGAAGGATCTAGGAGGGCTTGGAATTGGAAATGTATTAATCAGAAATAAAGCGCTAGCGGAGAAATGGTTGTGGAGGTTTTCGAGGAAGAACAAGCTATGGGGAAGAGTGATTAGAAGCATGGAATGAAAATTTGTCGAATTTCACCGAAATTCGACGAAATAATTTGGATTTTCTGGTTATCGAACTAGAGTTTAGTTGTAAAAAAAATTACAAAAATTCGACAAAACTTCAAAAATTTCGACGAAATTCGACAAAACTTCGAGGATTTCAACAAAACTTCGAGAATCTCGACAAAAATTTAAAGATTTCGACGAAATTCGTGAAAAAATTAAAAATTTTGGTGAAATTCGTGGAATACACAATTTAATAATATATAGTTCTTAGCATGTACCATAAACACTAAATCTTGTTAATGTTAAAAGACAAGTTTGAAACTATTATATTTATACTTTTATATTTAAAATATATTGATTTATATTTATTTTCATCATTTGTAATAGAACTTATGCATATTTTTGTATATACGTAGAATTTTTTAAACTTCTCTAAGTCGACATTTTTTTACAAAACTTCTCTCGAATTTCTCGAACTCTTCGAATTAATTCTGATTTTTGAAGGTCGAAGTTTGATGCGATTTCGTTCCTTGATTAGAAGTAGGCATGGCTTTGCTACTAATGGGCGGGATGTTGGTATTCAGAGGGGTGCTACATATAGAAGTCTGTGGAAGTTCATTCATTCCTTGCACCAGTATTATGATCCCTTTGTTTGGTTGAGGGTAGGAAAAGGAGATACTATACACTTCTAGGAGGATATGTGATGGAGGACCGAGGCACTCTCTGTCTTGTTCCCTAGATTATACAGACAGTCCATAGGGCAAAGTTGCCCAATTTCCTCGTTCTTGGAGGTTGGCCCAGATATGACATCAATTCAATGGAATTTGCACTTGCGGTCTTCTAGAGGCTCGAGGTGTGAAGAAGAAGAGAATGCCTTGTGGGCTTTGCTGAGGGAGTGTTTCTACAAGGATAGGGAGGATAGGATTGTGTGGATTGGGGATAGTTCTGGGGTTTTTTTCTTGAAAATCCTTCTTTTCATCTTTACTTGAGGACTCGGCATGCCCCCTTCCCCTTTATTGGGGGCTATTTGGAAGCTCCAGTTCCATTTAAAGTAAAGGTTTTGGTTTGGGAGGTCTTCAAGGGGAAGGTCAACTCGGGGGATATGATTCAAAAGAGATTTCTGAGTTGCTATCTTTCTCCTCATTGCTGTATGTTGGGTAGGCACCATGGGGAGTGTGTGTATCATCTATTCTTGGGGTGAAAGATTGTCATGCGATGCATTTAGAGGGGTGGGATCAAGTCTAGAGGAGGAAGGATCTAGAAGGGCTTGGAATTGGAGATATGTTAATCAGAAATAAAGCGCTAGCGGAAAAATGGTTGTGCAGGGAGAAGGACAAGCTATGGGGAAGAGTGATCAGAAGTAGGCATGGCTTGGCTACTAATGGGTGGGATGTTGGTATTCAGAGGGGTACTACGTATAGAAGTTCATTCATTCCTTGCACCAGTATTATGATCCCTTTGTTCGGTTGAGGGTAGGGAGAGAGGAGATACTATATGTTTCTGGGAGGATGTGTGGTGGGGGACCGAGGCACTCTCTGTCTTGTTCCCTAGATTGTACAGCGGTCCATAGGGCAAAGTTGCCCAAGTTCCTTGTACATGGAGGTTGGCTTAGATATGACATCAATTCAATGGAATTTGCACTTGCGTAAAATAAAAACAAACTAAAATATAAAATTTTAGAACTTTCCTATAGGGTCATGTCATGTCATTTGCATAAAGAGTGTATTTTGAGCCAACTTAAAAACTTGGAGAAAAGTTGAGGTATTAGATGAATAGCTTTTCATATGAAATTCCTTTTGTGGAGAACTAATGATGGAATGGGTCTAACCTTAGTGGTTTTCATTTGCAACCATATTTGCATGTGTATGAGTATGTATGTCTGCACGTTTATCAATGTATATTTCTTCCTTATGTCATTACGTTGCACTTTGAGCTACGTTGGTAACCTTGGTAATATTGGAAGCATCTCAATTAAAGGATTTATGTGATAACTGGTCTAATTGTTACATTTTGACAGTCAGAATGTCAGAATGATGTTTCAATTTACTTCTAATTCTTGAACTGAAAGTAACTTGTGCATATGATTCATTTTTAGGAGTAAGGATTGTGTTTTGGGATTTGCGACAGTCATATTTGTTTCAGTTATATCGAGGCAATGTTGGAAGTACTCGCTTGGAATGTAGTCTTCCACAAATAGATACTGTAAGCTAGTGAGAAGATTCCTCTCTTTACTCCATGTTTTACATTTTCAGGATATTTGGAAAAACTTTGATAATCTGTTGTCCTTTGAGTGTTTCTTTTATATTTTAATCTTGGGTATGGAATTTGTAGGTTCTTGATCATGTGTGTTCAGTTGTTACTGATACGCTTCGAGATCTTGTTGTTTTGAGCATATATCGAGCATCATTGGTAATCACCTTGCCAAACTAATTTACCCAATGATAGCTTTTATTTTTATTTTTACATGTGTTCTTTTGATTGGTAAACTTTGGATGTTTTCCTGCTGTCTAGGATGGCTATGTTTGGGTTTTGCTGGATGGAGGTCCGTCTCGAGTGTTTTCTGACTTAGATGTCGAAATGATGCTAGAGGACCTAGATATATTGAAGGTATGTGAATGTGACTTCTGGAAAGGCATCCAACTGAAAATCTTGCTTGCCCAATAATGAGCTACAATAAGAGATTTATACTCTCTCAAGTAACTAATTAAGAGCACTTCGCACCATATCATCTTGCATTTCCTACCTCTTTATTTATTTGTCTCTTTGTTATCTATTTATGTATTTATTTCCTTTTATACACAAAACAAGTGGTCGATGTCCTTTCAAATTGCTAAAATTCCTAATTATTACCATTAAATCATGAAATTACCAAAACTTAACTTTGTCATGAACCCTATATGAAATCATGCACATGATAATGTGATTATGCACTTATCACTTATACGTACATTTATGATGAGGACCAGTACCTAATAAAATCAATTTTTTTTGGGACGGGTAGCTTCTCATGGAAATTGAACATGGGTGACAAACTACAAAGGCATTTGGCTCATATGTCCTCATCCCTTTACTTTTCTTTTCTTTGCAACCAAGATTATGAAAAAAATATCACAAATGTTCTTCTCTTGCCCATGTGCAATATGGACAAGTTGGTACTCTTTTCCATTTCCACTTCTACTGATGCCACTTTGTTCTGTTTTTTTTTTTTTTTTAGTAGGTTTAAGGCACCGTGGAGCAAGCACTAGGCAGTAGTCTACTCGTTTGTCCTATGGGGTTTGTGGCATGAGAAATACAATAATTTTTCATGATTCACAATCAATTCAAATGGGAAACTGATATGTTATATGCGTATTTTTGAGTAGCTAACAAGAAGTTTGGTACGGGCTACGGGGTGGGTGATTAATCAAGAAATTAGACTGCTATTTTATCCTTCCTATAATTATAGATACATAGATTGTTGTACAAATCTTTATCTCTCATATTAATGGAAATATACATGCTTTAATTTCTTTTAAAGAAAACTTAGTTCTTTGTAAATCCTTTCCTTATCTTTGTATCTATAGTCATGAGATTTTAGATAATATTTTCCATATGGGAAATAGTGAGAATCTTCACCATAGAAATTAAGTATTTCTAATATAATAATATAGATATAGATTTTTCAGAAAGATGTATGATGACTAAAATTACCCTTTTTAACAAGAAACAAAATTGTATTATTCGTACAATCTTAATTATCTATCAAGGACGAGAGTCTTTGTTGGTCTAATTGCAAATGGTATAAGATTGGTTCCCAACCTCTTAACAAGTCATTGAGCCCAAAATCATTTGGAAGCCAACTCGCACTAATACACAATAAAAAGCAAGGAAAAATGAGTTTCTCCAAACCTCAAGATCACCCTGTTATTTTTCTTAAAAAATCGTAGCATTTCTTTCTTTCCATCCTATTCTTTATCTTCATTGATCCTAGCATTTCTTTCTTTTCATGCGTGGAAAATGACAACTAATTGTTACTAGCATCCAATAGTTTCATTGCTTCCCAAGGCACTGCTCCTCATTTGGGAATTCCCACATTTTTCCTACTCTTGGGAATATATACCAATGTCACTTGTCTTCCCATTCCCTGTATGTGTGATAAAGTCACATTCCAATAATAGATGACATGCAGTTTCGTTCGACCTGGTACATAGATGGCACAACTTGGAGAAAGACCCAATGTTGGAATCTTCTCTGAAGTATGTTTGCACAATTGAGTATATTGGGTTCTACAAGTCGACCTCCCATTCTAGAAATTAGACTTGTGATGGTCTATGAGCTCTCCATGTGAATTTGTTTTGGATGTGAAGGTTCCTCTAAGTGGTGTGTAGACAATATTAGCCAATGGTTCTTCCCTTCAAAACATCCCAGTAGGTTTGTTATATCTTGGAATTCTCTTTCTCTTAGGTCTTTAGCTTAATCCTAAATTCCAAAATGTACCTTTTACATTGCTTCTGCTGCAGGCTTCATTTTAGTGGATAATCTATATGCATTTGAGCAAAGTGATTTGAAACTCTAAACACCACTGTGTCTTCCAAAACTTAAAGCTGTCTCAACTACACTCAACAATTTAATATCTAAATTGCATAGATAATGTATCATTTCATTGATTGAATATTTATATTATTAGTTTCTGAAAATTGCATGAATATTTTTAAAACAATCCATAAAATATTAAAATTAGGTTATGATTTGATAAATAATAATCAAAGAAATGTGTTTATAATCATTATATGTTTAATAGCTCTCATCAACCAACGTAGTTAGAAGGGTCTTTCAAGCCTTATAGTTCCCTACTCTGTAGTTGTGGATTCTCCACTTGCCTTAGCCCTTTGGACAACTATGTTATACAAAAATCCTTTTTTCATACTATGAGATATGCACATCACATAAAAGTTCTTCATGGTCTAAGAACCATTTTTTATTTATTATGGTAGCTACTCACACCATCAAGTTTTTATTTTAGACCCTACATATTTAACCTTTCCTTATTTTTTATGTATGTAGAGAAAATTAAGATAGTGGAGAGTAAAGAGTGGAGAGATCTCTTGTTGGAAAAAAGAGAGAGAGAGAGAGAGAGAGAGAGAGAGAGAGAGAGAGAGAGAGAGAGAGGGAAAGAGTAGAGTAATATAGGGATGTGGAAAGAGGAAGATTTGTAGAGTTTTTGAAGACACAGTGGATAGGAGTTCCTCGAGGTAGCAAAGGAAGGTAGAGTGAGAGGAGGGACGTGGGGAGAGTACACACTGACATGACAAAAATTAGCAACTTCATTCTATTTTAACGATTAGAGGTCTCACCTTGAGTGCACTACCCTGCCTCATATGATGTTGCTGGGTTGATATGTTTTTTGCTAATTGTTTATGATCATGGATTCTCATGCTTTGAGGCGTTAAGTTGATTTACATCCTCAGACCTATTCATCCATGCTCGATCAATGTCATCCCACATAACTAGATTCTCCCATTGTTCAAGGGAACACTCGTTTATTGGTTTCAAAAAATTCTCTTTCCTAAAATGTATTTGTAGGAATTCTTTGTAGCAGATGGTGAGGGCCTTCCTCCAGCAGTGGTTGACTATGAAGCACAATTACCACAACAAATGTTACAACTATATTCGCTTCAGGTTCTCTGATTCATTTGTTTTTCAACCAATGCACTACTTACTACAACAGAAAATGTAATACAATGTAGTTCATGTCTTTAACTACAGACTGAAACTCTGATTGGAAAGCTTATGCGTGCAAGTGAACATATCTCTACAATGTCAGATACAAGAAAGCTTGATGAATTGTTTGTGGAAGATGCTTACACTTTGCTCCGAGTATTATGCCATAAGAAAGATATCGAAGCCTCCAAATTTTTAAAGAAGCATTACATGCTTCCAAGGTCTTCAGGTGAATTTTTTTTTTTTTAAAAAATCCAACTTGGTTAGCATTTTCTTCTTAGTAACTCTATTACTTACACTTCTTTTGATGTAAGGCAATATTCAAAAGTTTATTTTTATGCAGTATGCAAATAATGATAATTCTAGCAAAGGTGATTTATCTGGGATTTCTTTTGTGAAACATTGAAAACTTGAAATCTTTGATCAAGTAGGGCCACCAGATGCTTCGTAGATGATTCTAGATACTATATTCATATGTTTCTGCTTGTTTATTTTGTATTTAGATTCTCTAACAACTGGCACAAGAAATTTGTGGGAATAATTGATGCAGAGTCTCTTATAAAGAAAAGATGCTAGTTGTAGAACAAGTTGTTTATTTAGGATAACTAAATTACATGTGACATTTGTAGATGTTTGGTCCATATGAGTTGGGTGAGATACTTGTATCTGCATCAGGAAATAGTTATTTTCCAGTATTATTTATTTGTTTATTTGATGAGATTTTTGTTGCATATTTATGTTGATTCCCAGTTTCTAATTTGTTGTGCAATCACTCATGCCAGGGGCTGCAGATAATCCGCAAAATTATTTATTGTGTTTTTCTTATTCTTGGTGCAGAATATGAAGATAGCTCATTAGATTCAACTGTTGGTTCTACTCTTATGTCTGATCTACTTAAAAGAAGCACATCATTTCACTGGAGGAAGAGTAGCCAAAGAAGCTTCGAATCAATAAAGAAGAAACTTCAAGAGGCCACTTCAGATATCCTCCATTGAGCATCTTTGCAGACACAAAACGTCCTCAGAATTGCTTTCTTAGTCCATGTATCATCTCATTTATTTATATTTAATTTGTAGAGTATTTATGATGAAAACAACAAAAGAAAGGCAAAAGTTGAGAAATTTATGTTCCATTGAACAGAACATCCATTTGGTTGTCTTACTTGCAGGTTTCCTCTGGAGGTTTGGATCTTATAGGACTTGAGAAGCAATGTCTCATAGAAAGTGGAAGTGACTACAACTACGGGTTCTTGTGAATGCTAACCAAACTTCAGCATTCTATAATAGCCCGACCTATAATTTATTTATTCTATGATCAACCTTCTTTCCTCCATATTATTTGCAAGGTTATTAGATTGTGGTATCTTAAATTTTCTCCCATTCAAGCAATAAATATGCGAGGTCGAAAGACACTAAAAATCTCTTTCCAATGTCGTCCATCACTCTCCCCAAGATCTTGCAAGAGAAACCGCAACTAATATTCAAACACGAAGTAAAATAGTTAAGAAGCAAGTGAAAAAATTAGTTGTGTGGGGAGTGGAATGGCTAATGAAATGACCATGAGCGATCAAGGTTCCAAGGAGTTTATCTGGCTCTAGAGACCACTGCACATAATTCATAGAAAGGAGTGGAAAATTAAGCACTTTGACCGATTGTAATAGAGGGTTAGGAATTAATAGATTTCACTTATGTGCCCTAAATGATCATTTCTTCCAATGAAGTGGGGGCAATCAGGTGGTTGGGACACATGGGTGCATGATAGAGCCTAAGAAAGAAATTAGCTAGTGGGAGTGGTTAAGCCATCTAATCTCTCAAAGTTTAAATGGAGCATTCCAGCATGTTGAAGATGAAGAAAAAGGTTAGGGTGCATCTATACCATAGATTTTTAGGAGTGCCAATTGATGGCTTTAATTGTGGGGGGATATCCTTCTACTGAAGTTAATATGTCCAAAATACTAGTTAGTGCTAGCCTTTAAATGATCAATCCTCTATGTAAAGCCTCCAAACTGACTTTACACAAAAGAACAATCACAGTGACGTACTTCATAAGAAGGTTGGGTTTGAAGGATGAAGTTGCATGGAAGTTATGAGTTTTTGTGATATTATTAATGTGTTAAAACAAGCACTTTTCTGTTTGGTACATGATTAGTATATTCAAGTTTTGTCTTCTATTCCACAATATGGAATGTTTAACCTAGCAACACTTAAACATTACAGACATTAAACAATTATTATTTTTTGTTTATATGTTATGTCTTATTTCTCATACAAGAATTGAATTATGGAGTACATATACCTATATATGATAGATGTGATAAATGTTCCTGATTGTATGATATTTAATAAGATTGAAACCCTGATGATGAAGACATGGATATGTGACTATGATTTATGATTTATGATGTATGAGAATCTTGTAATTAAGATAACAATTCATAAACTAAGGCAGTGACATATTTTAGGTGTCATCAATGGACCCTAAATAGTGTTGCTTTGACGCACTGATTAGGTGACCTATTGGTACCCTCATTTGAGTGGTTGCTTTGTATCATTTATTTCGATGATTACTGTGCACATTTTGGCTGTTGAGATTTTGAGATCCACTAGGTGCGAGACAATAAAAGCGCCACTTAGGGATATGTTTCCTACTAGAGAGATTCTTTGACAAAAATAACTATATTTATCAAAACATTTTAATGTATAAAAGTTGTTACTTGTTTGTTTTTCTTTGTTTAAGTTGGGTATAAAGGTTTAAAATGATCTACTGAGTTCTTTGAACTCATCCTTTTGACTTGGGTTCTTAAGTCAAAGTTTTAAGTTGGAGAATGGATTTCTCTTGTTATCAATTTGTGAAACAATTGTCCTTAAGGAAGTTCATTGATGGGCTTAATGGGCGAGTTATTAATGACCTAAATGGGCGACACTTGTGTCAGGAGCCCCTGCCCAATAACAGGGGCGACCATAATCAGCATTGCAACCCAACGAGTTGTACCTTATTTTCTGACTTGCTTAACTAAGCCTTTTTCATTCAAAGCCAAACAAATGAAAACTAGTTTTTTATTCAACAAGTATAATATACAACTATTATTGACAATACATAAATAGGTTAAGTTACAAAATGATTACAATACTTGGTAGGTTTAGTGTACAAAACAACCTGTACTACATAGCAAAAAATAATAGTTCAACAGAAGACTTAACCAAAAAAATATCTTTCAGCTACAATAACCACTTGCCTTTTGTCTACTTTTGAGGTTCTTGAAAAGTAGAAGGGAGAGTGAGCCTAGTTTATGTCACACAGTGACTAGAAGCTTGGACACTGTCAGTATATGCTTAAATGTATGTATGCAAACACAACTATGCCAAAGAATTAGTTCATCACAAATAATATCATAATATCGTAGTCAAACTGAAAATCATGCAATTATCCCATGCAATATAGATAACAATTTAATGATATCATGCACATAACAACCATAGCCAACCATGTTTAATGGTTCAGAAAATGTGAGGGCACAAGCATGTAGATGTAATGTAGCCTTGCAAATCCAAAGTTGTAATCATCTTCAATGAATAAGACATCTTAAAAGTCAAAGGACATGACTATGTTGACCAAGCTCAGCCTCACAATTCTGGAGCTATAACCACGCTTAATAGATTTAGGACATCCTAAAAGTCTGAAGGCACAACCATGCAGACCTACTATTGCCTCGCAAATTTGGAGCTAATAACAGCTCAGGAGTCCAGGTAAAGCCTCGCAACTCAAAGTTATTCCCCACATGTGATGACATAATTTCCGATGGAAAAGTTCAAAAATTATTATTTCATGTAATTAAATATAACATAATGCAATTTAACATAATTTTTAATGGAGAATATATATTAAAAATGTAGGAAACTACTCATAATGATAGTAAGTTCAAGGTTTTCAATTTACCCATTATTTGATGTTATCCTATAAAATATCACCCAAAATGATAATATTATAATCAAATTACACAAGCATTATATCGTCATTGTCCCATTTCTTGGTAAAAATCATCCTTTTCAGTGTCATTTGGGTATATTTTAGTAGCATTTAGGCTTAAAAGAGTGTAAAATCAGAAATATGTACATAAAATCACATGTGAAATCTTGGTAGGCGGCTGGTTATAGCTTGTTGCTACATTTAGTGCAGTACATTGCTCTGTACATTGCGCTATAGAGCAATGCACAATAAATGTGGTTTCTCTTGAGTTTTGGTTTATTTTCTGTACACATCTTTTGTGTTTTCAGCCTTGCCTTTCTATGAATCATAAGTTCACACATAAGTGATGAGTTTCTAGTAAAAAAAAAGCCTATAGATATTATTATCTTTTCATCAAAATCAATGAAAAACATCACTAGAAAATTAGATTGAAATTATGTCATTCATAATTGAGCAATGTGCAAATAGGTGGCAATGGGATTTTTTGCTTCATGCTTCCACTTGGCTAAGAAATGCTACGTCGAGCTTGGAAGATGAACGAAAAGTGAGCCTTGCCACCATAGGAAATTAAAGTTTTGAACAATTTGTTACATGACGAAAAAGTAGGAGAATAGTTGGCTAACCAAATGTAGGTATTTTGAGCTGAAATTTGGTGAAGAGGTTACCAAATTTCAGCCCAATCTGAATTCGGTAAGGGGTTAATTTACATGAGGTACGGGATTTCACAGTCCCTGTTAATGCACTAGAAACCTTAGTAAATGGTGTCCAAAAATCAGAAATTAAAATTCTCTTGAAGGTTTAGGTGGTGTAGATAAAATTTGGAAAGTTTTGCCCAAAATTCGACTTATGGATTAGTCGCAGAAAAATCGACAAATTTACTGCGCAAAGAGGGCAAATGCTCGAGTTTGGACTAAGTGTTGAAATTTGGGAATTTTTGCTTAATTGGCCCAATTTCGACATAACTTGACCCAATTGTATTTTGAGGGTTAGAACCTATGTATAGGGGTGAGGAAAGCCTGTATATAATGGATAGTCACTCCCATTGCTACACATGTTATAATGACCCGTTTTGGATAAATATCAAGTTCTTATTGGTGTTCGTGTGTTAAATTTCTTCTGCATTCCTTATGATTACTCTGGAAGTGTGTGATGTGGTGTTGTATGTTGAGGCTTAACAGTGTCTTGGCAAGCTCGGCTTGCAGACAGGTTTGTTGGGACACTATGCCAGTCGGTTCGTCCTTCGTCCTAGGGAAGGGGTCCCGACACTAAGTCTCAAAGGCATATGCTTAATATGATACCTTGATACTTAAGCCTAAAGATTGCTTTTGATAGCCTTATGACTATATTTAAGTTAATTTTAACCACAATATCATGAATATGTGTTCTACATCCATCATATTAACAAAAATCTCACCTTTATACATTGAATTAAATCACGCGTCGGAATCACAGTTACCAAAGAATCACACGATGGATTACTAACAACAAAAATAACACTTGCATGGTTTGACTGTTACACACTAACAAGCATTGAGCTGGAACAATTACCAAAGAGAGAGCTTTAAAGCTCAAAGGTCTCTTTTTTATCTCCTGCCCCAATTTCACCCTCCTCAGGTAAAGGAGATTAGTGGGTCCAGTTTGCTTCCTCCGATAGCATGGTTTATTGATGAAACCAATGATGCAATTAATCACTATATTTTTATTCTGAAAAAACATGTAAGGGGAAGTTATGATGAATAAGAATGAGGGTATATTAAGCAGTTATCAGGATCAAGTTTAAAAATCTATACTTCTCATCTCCATCTCAGTATATTTCTTTTTTAAGCAAACATGATTTTATTATGAGATTCTGAAAGAACACACCATTCTTAGATGGTAAGATCACATTAAATGCTACATGATGCTACTGCTTTTGCAATACCTAAAATCACTTTGAATTTCACTAAAAGATGCATCAAATAACAGTTTAAGGTTAAGCAATGAAACTCAAAAGAAAAATTGCATGCATGTCAGCATGTAAGGGACATGATTTACAACATATTTCCAAAGATGAGAAAGCATGTCAGTGGAAACTCGACAACAATAAAAAAGAGAATCAAAAGGTATACAAATGCAACCATGTTAGTCAGGTGGCTCAAATCAGCCACAATTTTGTCCTTTTATCTACAAAATCCATCACATTTGCTAGCTACTAGCAGATTTATTTAATTAATTAATTTTTTTAGTAAGAAACCCGGTGGATGAGCAAAAAATTTAGGATCTGAACATTCACTAAAAAAAAATAAAAAAAACTCCAAAACCTGTTGGGCTTCTTCCCACTATGAGAATCAACACTAGACTAGCTGGACAAGTTTAGAGCTCAACTGAACAACAACAAAACAAAAAAAAAAAAAAAAAAAAGAAGACAAGAAATTTCAACCTGATTCTTAATATGATAATAGACCTTTGATCAATCACAACAAATCTGATTGGCCATTTCTGGATTTCCACTATCTTTGTGGCTTATTGCACCTGCTACACAAGATAAATTCATTCGTTTGCTGCCTCTTGTGTTCTTCCATTCATGGGTTCCTTTCCTGTTTTGCCATTTCCAGAGTCATTGTGACTATTGCTTTGTCTTTTCATCAATGTAAATGTCAAGGATCTGAAAATTCATTTTCAGTTCCGCATTCAATGTTGCTCCTCAAACAATGACATTCCATCAGTTGCTACCTGTGGTTCAAGTCTCAACACTTGACCATCTACAACAGGTAGAGGATCTGATAATGCAATATCATTTCCTCCATTTGGCCTAGCTTCAGTATTCTGTTGAGATTCTTCCACTAGATTTTCAGTCTTCAATTCTTTGCAGTCTGTAAAATCTTCAGGTGTACCGGTTGTCTGAAAATTATTCTCTTGGATTGTTTTTGAGACTTCACATGCATCCTTTTCATTAGATGCCACAGGCTCACTCTCTGTAGATTTATGACCATGAAGCTCTTGAACATCATTTCCTTCACCTTGTCTTGATGCATTTATTTCTTCTACATCACCCTCTGGATCGTGTCGTTCATTGCTGGTGGCTTCACTATTTTCAAGAGGTTGAGAACTATGAATTTTAAATTCATCATTATTAGTATCAACAGGTTCAGTTTTGTTTTCATTTCTATCCATCTCTGTGTTAGCATCACTTGCAGTAGGAAAAGATTGGAACACATCCCAATCATCATTTTTTTCTGTGTTGTCATTATCTGTATGAATTGTGGCAGATTCTGATGCAAGAACATGGGAATCACCAGTTGTACTTTGCTGCATTTGTGTGGGTAACTTAATGATGGGAGGCGGAGCAGGTGGGCTGGTCTGTGTTGAATCCTTATCCTGGGTTACAGAAGCACGGATGATATCCTGAAAGTACATAAATAGGCAGTCCACCAATTAGTTATTTAATAAGGAAGCAAACTTCACACTTCATAACTAAAGTTTAGAGGGTAACCAATTAATTCAAGATGCGCATGGTATGTCCCTAAGCATATAAGCATAAGGGAAGAAAAAGGAAGTACCATCAAGGAAAATAACTGATCTATATTTATTTAGAAAGACAAAATATTGCAAAAATCTAAAATGAAAAATAAAAATTTAGATGATGTTTTATTGATGTGAAAAAAAAAATGTGAGTTAAGATGGACATATGGTAAAATATTTAAAGCTAGAACTAACAATGAATACATTCATTTTGCAATGTGGTTAGTGCCTTTGAAACTAGGAAAATGTTATTTCTTTGGAGATTGGTTATTTAATTGGCATAACATTATGTTAGGCATTCCCTTTTCTTTGTTTGTCTTATTATTCCTTTTTCTAATAAAATCTTTTGTTTTTCTTTTTTAAAAAAAAAAAAAAAACTGGCATAACATTTTGTATCAAAATCATGGGAATAGCTTGTAATGTAACGGTTGGTACACTTTCTGTTATTGTACTAAGCAGGTTGTAAGGGATATCTCATCCCACAAAGTTGATTCAATGAATGAAATCTTGTTTCTAGTTCACACAAACACACACACACACACACACACACACACAAAGAAAAAAAAAAGATAACACATTCAAGAAATAGTTAGAGTAACCCTAATTGAAAATAAAATCAGGGAAACTTGATTAAGGTGGCTTAGACACTTACAGCAAAGACTTTTGATGTTCCATTCATGATAATCATAGAGGTGGAGGACCTAAAATAACATTGATATAAATAAAGAAAGATCACCTGAAGTTTCTGCCTATTTGTGACGGGCATAGCTAACAGAACATCCCTGAAGTGAATAGCTAAAGCAGGAACTTGAGCAAGATGAGAGACAAACCTAAGCGCAGTGCTTCTCATCTCAACAAATTCCTGATATAATCACAAATAGCAAAATTATATCATATCTCCATAGAGCTTTCATTACCCAATTTAATGCCACTTGCTGACTACAATGAAGTTGTGATCTACCTGTGAAAGATCATTATCAGACACAGAAACAATTATGATTATAACCTCCCTAAGCAGATTAACAAGACTTCTCTGACATTCAGTTACTTTTGACAGTGTTTGAAGGAGGAATAAGAGTTTCAAGCATTCACTTGCAACTACCACTGAATCCCTGGTAGCTGGCTTCTGCTATGCAAAGAATTATGTCTTAGATGCCTACACTGTGACAGGCCTATGATGATACAATGAAAACCCATTTTACCTTCAAAATCTTTTGGATTAGGTGGAGAAGATCCCCAAGATGCTCTCCAATGAAGAACATGAAGAGTAGGTGATTTTCTTCATTTGATCCTTGACCAAGTTCTCTCTAGGCTATCCCTTTCAGAACTTGTAAACCAATTGTTTGAACCTATATCCAGAAGTTATCTTTCTAGTTAAATCAAATATGAAGTGACACAAATAATATTAATCAAAGACAACACACCTGCGTATCAGAATCATTGATAATTGTCTTTGTGCATTCAATGCAACATCTATACACCGCAAAAAAGAGATGATCATTATCTTTATTTTCTATAAATTGCTGAGTTTCATTTGCTAATTTGGCAAGTGAAAAGGCCTGTTCAAGAGAAACACCAAGCTTGACTTTTAACAATTTGGATGAATCCACCATTTTATTAGGCAGGAAATGTATGCCATTAACGCAGTCTTGGGTTGTGCTAGTAATTGCATTTTGCCAAGCCCCAAAAAGTAGCCTTAAATGAACTGAAATATCATTGATGAGCTTAGCTTCATCTGTAATACAAAATTCAAATAGTGAACACTGGTGAGTCTTTATACAGGAATGTGGCTAAGTCCAAAAATGCATACCAATACAAATAAGATAAATTTTAAATTTTCTTGACATTGATTAGAGAAAACCTTTAATGCATCTGATTCCAACTCAATGTGCTTCATCATATATAGTTTTTCCTCAATACAGCATGAAACTTACGAAGGCCTAGAGGCTTGTGAAGTAAAGGGCTACCAATGCTTAACTCTGGGTTGGTTTGATGTCCAAAATAGATCCAAATTAAAAGTAATAGGTTTGGTATTCTATAAAACCAAACTGAACTATGGACTATGGAGAATTTAACTGAACATAATTGGTTTGCTTTGATTAAGGTTGGTCACGTGGAAAATTTTAATATACATTTCTAGATAATTGAATTAACTAAATATGATTGAGTATGTAAACACATCTACTAAAATTTAAAAGAACATATCACTATATAAAGGAAATGCAAATATTTATAGCAATATAATCACTAAAGAAAGCAGATATTTAAAATATAAAAATCATTATTTTCAACTGTGAAAATTGAAAAAAATTGAGAAATAATGTGCGCTAGGCTTTACCTTGGACTCCTGAACTCCAATTTTTACATTCTCTTCTTGTTCTTCCTTCTCCTCCTCTAATTACCTCAAGAAGTAGTCTTCAACCTCATTGAGGGACTCCACATCATCTTCATTTTTACTATTACTATGACTATAATCAGCATGATCATCATAGTCTGAACAACTTTGAGTTCTCAATTCACAACTTGTATCAGTCTCATGCCCACCATTACAGTCTTGATCGCCTTTCCGATACGAAGTGTGAGATGAGATTCGAGAATATTCACTTGTTTCAGTTTCTTCTCATTCCCTTAACGTCTTTATTATTAGGGTCTTCAGCAAATTCATCACTTGAACAACATGCATTAATGCTATCAATGGATCAGACATCTGCAAGATCAACAAAAGTTTTGAGTTGTACTAAACCATAACTGTTATAAGAGTATAAAGGGCAAAGGAAACAAGTTTTGAAAATAGTTTTGAATCACATTTGCCACCTTAACTGGAGCCTTTTTGATGTTGGTTTGTAGAAAGTGTTGGATTCTCTCCATAGCTACTGCCTCCCTCAAAAAATTGAATTCATATCCAATCCTTAGCATAATGAAACAACAAGAAACAAACACTAAACAAACATTGAAGTCAATTAGTAGTTCCTGTTGGCCTTAATTTGCTTCTAGCCCCACTAGCAAGGCTGGCCTACATATGCATTTTGTTCTTTAATTTGCAAAACTAGAAAAACCACACCGTATGCAAATAAATTTGAAGTCCATTTTGGATCATCTTGGCAGACAATTTCATCCATTGTTTTACAATAAAGAAAACACTTCAAATTGGATTACAATCCAATAGTGATGTAGTTCAAATAAAGTGTGAGCAGAATGAGATGAATACAAGTCCCAGTTAAGTTGAATGTTAAAACCTCAAAGTGATTGCCACGGAGGTGATGTTTGGGCAATGAGTAATTAGCATCTATATAGAAATAAACAGTAATAGAACGAAAACTATTTAATATTTTTTAATCACTTCCACATCAAAAAGAAGCAAAGATAGAACCTCTAAAAGAATGTCAAACTTTCTCAACTTTTAGCCTAGAGGTTGGACTCCAATACAAGCAGAGGTATTGTTTACGGCTTCCATATAGCTTATGAAGAGATTCCAAACAAGCACAAAAAATGTAGTTTAGAAAGGCATCATCATAAGATCTGTTTGTATTCAAATAGTAAAGGTCTCAATGACTCGCCTCTGAATGTCAAATCTTGAAGTAGACATAGATAACAAAATAGATCATCATAAGAATTCAATATGAAAACTATTAGGAAAAGGAAAAGACACTATTTACTCAATATGTAGTTTTCGATCATAGGATAGTCTTTTTAGTTTACACTATTTAATCAATATTTGCACCAGTAATTCTTAGTAAAATAGCCTTTTTATTTTTCTCTCATAGGAAAAGACATATACAATACGCTATTGCTAGTTCTAGGTACCTACTTGCTTTTCTATCATCTTCATCTCCTTTGAAGTACTGCACCTTTAAACACTGATTTGGCACCTGATATAAAAAGGAACATGTATGTCAATCATTCACAACACAGATAATATTAATTACATTTGAAACATGGATTAATAATTCAATGAAACTTATCTTGCGTAACCTTTTTAACAACCTTCACCATGCACCCCTTTGATTGACACAAGTTCTGATTTCATATCACAATATAAACCCAAAGAACTAAAACAAATATGGTGCAAAAATCAAAATAGATGTGGCCAATAAACAACTCCAACACACCAAAAAACTTCAAAACTTTACAATAAATAATGCATAAAAATCCAAATAAACAACTTGAAAACACCAAGAAAATCTTTAAAACTTTACAGTCAACAATACATAACCATTTACAGTAAACAACTACAAAACACCAAAAAATATTGTCATTCTGTCCCACAAGGTGGCCAATGGCGTCTTTTGTTTCTTCTTAGATGTCGTCTTGTATATTGTTGCAATGATTGTTCGTTAGGAGGCTCGATAGGAGGTTGGGGATGAGGTTGAACTTCATCTTCAGGCACTTGTGCATTAGCTTCATCATGGAATGCACCACCGGATGGGAACATACTCACATCAAATAAGAATATTGCATCTTGTGACGTTGAAGCTTGTATATTAGAGTATGCCTCAAATGGAGCACTGTGAGTTGTTGGAGTACGATTATATGGGGATGGCGTATGCTCTTCGCCTTCTCTTTGTACCATGTACTCTGCCTGAATTGTTTGCAGTGAAGATATTGCAACCTTCTCAATCTCCCTCATAGATGCATCATTGCTATATTGACTGAACATGTACATATGAGCAATCTGGCTTGCCTAAACATCAACAAACAAGAGCGAAAAGATAAATTATTGGTAATGATAAATATTGGATCAAAAATTTTATAATGTGGAATAAAAGAGATATGCATACCAAGTAATGAAATCTTGCCCCATTTATCGTCATAAATCGTCGCCTTATTGTTCAATACCAAACCATGTAGGGATCAAAATAATTATCTATATATGGTACATGAGAAGCACATACTATCCCCTCAGCTAAATGGTTTGATCGTTCTGCCCATTGCTCAATAAACCTCTGATGCACTACAAGCCAATCACAGTCAAATTGACTTCTCATATCTGCATTGTTAAGATCAGCTTTTGCAATGCATGGTTCGAGAATGGGCTGATACATTCCAAATTGTCACAATACTCAATCAGGCCTATGATGCTCAACAACGTCAAAACAAATAAGTGGTGAGACAGTTCTCCAAATGTCTCTACCTCGTCGGTAGTACTCCGACAAATCATTGACTATGTCATCTGTATATGGCGTCCATATGACCTGTAAGCCAATAACATATTTGTTATTATGGGTTTGAGGTTAAATCCCAACATATGGTATGTAATAAGCAACTCAAATAAAATGAAAGATACTTGCTGAAGTGACTGCATATCCAACAACTCTCTGTACTTGACCAACACATGCATTGGAACATGTGTGGTCATTAACGCATTTTTCCACCTGCAGTACAAACAGAAACACAAAAAAATTTTAAGTATTAACGCTGTGAATGTCAACGTAATTGAGGATAACTATCATTCCACATTACCTATATCCTAATAGTGGCGGCAAAGGCAAATGTGCATGAGGATCATTAATATTGTCCCGTCTTTCTGGAGATAGAAAAAGAAATCGATCCCACGCCCATAATTGTAATAAAATCAATGCACCAGATACTCCTTTCTTCCCATAATCTACTGCTCGACACATTTGACGATACAACTATGCCAATGTAGCACTACTCCACGAATATTCGCTAGCTCGGTCAAAATCAATAAGTAATGGCGAATATCCTAAGTGTACTAAATTGTTTAATAGATCTAAAAATAAACAACCTCCAATCAGTTGCATAATATACGCCCTCACATATCGATCAACTTGAATAGTTGTGACATCTGGAGGTAATGTGACTCTCTAAGCAAGTATTGATAGCTTCAACTGACCACCCCGTCTACCGGTACCCTCAGGAACAAATCCAAGCAACTCAGAACAAATCTCATCATAATCCAAATCTGTTGACCCAGTAACTGGAAGCCCATCAACAAGAAGTCCTAATAACAACTCTACATTCTGAAGAGTGATGGTCGCCTCACCAACCGCTAAGTGAAATGTATGAGTCTCTTGCCTCCATCGTTCAACCAATGTCGTGATCAAGTGTCAATCCAACTCTATAAACCCTATGCGTGCAAGGCCATAGAATCCAGCTCTCTGTAGATGGGGGATAATACGATCATTCAGGGAAAACGTATGCTCAATCACTGCCTATCGGCGACGACAGTGCAACTCAAGCAAGTCCTGCAACATAACAAGCGCATTGTTAGTAGTTACAAAATAAATAATACAACTAATTAGAGTAATAACTAAGGTACCTGTCCCTCCCAAATATAAGTAGACCAATGACGTCTTTGAAGCGTCAACACCGAAGAATCTATAGGCCCTGGATCCATCTAAAACTGCAATATGCACATTAAAATGAAGCAAAAATAATGAAAGAACAAATTTTAATTCGGGTGACACATAAAAAAAATTCATAACATTGGCACACAACATTAAGTTCTTATGAAACAATGACAAAATACAATACAAGAGGTCAATTTATATTCCTATGACGACTTGGACAACTACGTCGATTATGACCCTCGTGTCCACAATGACCACAATAAATCCTCGAAGATGGTTCTCGTACATCCATCTCATTAGTTATTTGCGATGTCCTTGGTCGTCCTGATTTGTGAACACATTCATAATTTGGAGACACTTTACATGCAAGGCTACGAGGGGGCTAATAAGATTCATGTGGAATTGGATGAAAGTGTGGCTCATAACACTTGAGGTAATTATCGATGCGGTACCAGTTTTCAATATATGTGTCACAATCAAGACTAGCATATCGACACACTGCTTGTACGTGAGAGCATGGAATTCCGTAGCACTGCCATTTCCCACAGCTGCAAACCCATTGTATTAGATTAATGACCTGTTTGCTACCATCCTTGCTCAAACGAACATTTTGTAACCCCGTTACAACCTCAAAAGTTTCGTGTTGACGATCTATCAAAGTCACGGTATGATTGCCAGCCTTAGCCGCCCAAGATAACATCTTCTAAACTACATATTCTGTATAAATATGCCCCCTTTGCAATGCTTTCTCAATTCATTTTGTCGTTTCTCGAACCATGCAACGGTTCTATAAAATGTCAACTGCGCCAATGCAGTAATAGGATACATTCATGCACCTCTCAAGACAATATTAAAGCTTTCTATACATACAAAAAATAAGTTCGAGATAATTCTTATCAATAATTAAAGAATTTATGTAAATATATTTAAAAAGAATATATTATTAACAACTCACCAGCAATATTGGATGTCATCCAACCATATTAGACACCACCATCATGAGTCATAGTCCACTGCTTCGGATCTAATCAAGTAAACCATCTTGTGCAACCATCTCGTTTGCTTTCAAGTGATGCCATAACCTCAACAAATTTGCGCAATTGATGTTGTGAACCAACTTTCTTAACTAATTCTCTCAACTCCTCATCGTGGAATTTGTCATTGAAGTTACTAGCAACATGACGCAAACAAAATCTGTGATGTGCATGGGGCTCAGCCCAACCATTACTTGGGTCTTGAACGACAGCTAGGATACCTACATGGCGATCACTGATCAAGCAAATATTATCTCTATTTGTTATTTGATAGCGGAGGATCCTAAGAAACCATGCCCAATTATCCTTATTTTCTTGTTCAACAATTGCGAAAGCAAGGGGAAATATGTGACTAGCAGCTTCAACACTTGTGGCAATAAGCATCTTTCCATAGAATTTACCATATAGGTGTGTGCCATCAATTTGTATAATGGGCCTACAATATTTAAATCCCTCAATTGAAGCACCAAATGCCCAAAAACAACGACGAAAAACAACTGCTCCCGAATTCTCGGGGTCATCTCCATAATGATGCAATCCCGCCACTATGCCAGGGTTAGTTGCAATCAAGACATCTATCCATCTGGGAAGAATATTGTACGACTCATCCCAATCCCCAAATAATTTTTTTATCACTTATGTTTTCGCTAGCCACACTCTCCTGTAAGGAACATCATATTTGTACTTCTTTTTCTCGAATGCATTAAGCGCTCTTATGGAAACATTTAGATCTTGCTTCACAATGTTCAATATCTCCTGAAATATTAGTGTTGAATCTAGCTGTCTGTGTTCTTGAGACAATCGAGGAAACACACATGTATGTGTTCCTTCACACTTTTTGATCTCAAACATTCCTGTCCTCTTACGCTTAGCGGCCCCAACCCTCCACTTATAGCCATCTTTCCATTTCTTACATCTTACAGACCAAACATTAGGTTCAGAGTCAACCACAACATACTCACGTTGTTCTGCTATGCAACATCACTTCACTGTGTGTTGTAAGTCATCTTTACTAGAAAATGTTAGCCTTTTGCACAAGTCATGTCTCTCATTCCAACCCAAACTTACACTATTGTGGTAATCCAACATAGGTGTCAAAGCTCGCAAATCAAGTTCCATAAAGCTTGGAGATGGAACATCATATCCTGACATGGTGTGTTAGGGTGTATCGGATTGATGATGCAATGGAATGTCTTGTGATTCATTATCCTCCATGGTTAACCCAAAGTGAACGTCATTTGATAACGCTAGTTGGTTTATAGACCCATCTTGTTCTATCATTGTCATTAATGTATGCCCAAAGTGGACATGATTATACCTCTCTGCCGCTTCATCGTAATCACTATCACCTTCCGAATCAGCACTACTTTCTCGATGATAACCGTCATCATAATCATTATCACCATCGTCATCAGAATCACAATGATCATCATGTAAACATGTCACGGGGGCAACAGGTGACAATGTATGTAATACCTCATAATTTAGAATGAATAAACAAGAATTTTTGTCAATTAATTTATCCAATAGTATATGTATAAAGAATTATGGACCATTATTGAATTAATGATCCAGGTA